>LPNX010753837.1:194684-234865 GCA_001517045.1 Pseudotsuga menziesii
ATCTATGTCCCAAGGAAAACTGTCATTGATCTTGCATTTTTTCCATTTCTTCTCTTTAACCTCATGCCACCCCCTAAGAAGGTTTCCTAGTGATCAACAATAATTCAAAATTTTAATTTTATCTAGTGTCCCTTTATATATTATAGAAATTTTCATAAAGAGTAAGAAGATGCTTAAAGCATTTAATGCTACTTTCATCACATAAACTGTAAGGAGCAAGAAGCATTACCACTTGATATGGGTTTGGTAATGCTTAGTATATTCTCGTTGGTAAGTGGTTGTGGGGAAGCATCTTGTTGGTAATAAAGATATGGTCTTTGTGTTGTAATCCTAGGAGTGAAAAATATTTCATTTAATACATATGGACTAAGTTTTCAACACTTTCTCTAGAACTTTGGACTAAGTAAGTCCTTAAATCCATTGGTGTATGTTTAAGCAAATTCCTTGATCTAGAAAATTGTTATAAACTTGGTAAGTTGAGGTTGGTAGCCTAAATATGAGTAGAAATCAATTTAGAAGAAGAAGTACCCAACTACTTGGAGATAAGGATTGGGGTCCTCACTTGCTGCCATTTATTAAACTAGCACATCCACTTAACTTGTGGTTGGTGAACACTAGTAGCACACAAGTTAAGTGCCACGAATACAATGTTTATGCCTTAGCTTCCTCAGCTATTTTTTATAACCTTCCTTCTTCTAGTTAAACAGGGGTTGTCTGCCATCTAAGCTTTATCCATACATCAGCTACCAGTTATTTTTTAGATTTTTCTTATAATCGATTATTTCAAATTTGGAATGATTGGCATATAATCAATTTGGATAGTACACTTGTCTCATCCTTGTGCAATCTAGGAAAAGCATAGGTGCTAGTCCACCCCAAATTATAAGATATAAACACCTATTGGTGTAATTATAGAGGGATACCTATCGATTTCTCATTTGTAGAGAATTTTCCAAGTTTTGATGGTTTAACTATCCTTCATTGCCAGCATTTTAAGAACATTAACAAAGTCAAATTCAATGTATTTCCAAATTAGAATGCTTCAAGTAGGAACCCAAATCCTCAGAGAAGAATCTAAGTCATGAATGAAATCTCCCCTTTTCAATCTAGAGCAAGAGCATTATGGCATTGGGGTATACTACAAAGAGAGAGATACATTGGGGTAGTCTTTTGGAGGATCCAACCATTCACTTTCAAAGGTATGAGGCCACCCCTTTCTTTAGTTTTAACTTATGAATCTATTTCTATTATTTTTAAGCCTTCCCCTCCACTTATGTGCTAAATCCCTACCGCCCGTTAGTTAAAGTATGCAGCTATGATACCAACGTAGATGGGGTTCGTAGCATGTAAATGATATTTGGGTTGTAATCCATTTGAGACTAAGACTAGGGGCATTGTTGCCTAATATCTTTCTGTAAAATACTCTATACATGAATTAATAGATAAAGTTGAGCAATTTCCTGTGTCTTGTTGTGTGATGTGTATATTATAATTTCATTGTGTATACACAATTTTTCCTTTTGTTGTAGCATAGTTATAGATATATTGTCAATATTGTAGTTTGCACATGGATTGTTATGGATAGTATGGTCAGGATACTCATGTGCACGATAACATGTTTGAAATGTAACTTTTGCTCTTGATATAAAGTTATAATTTTTACTTTTGAATATATATATATATATATATGAATGAATGATGTCCTTGTCCTCTTCCTCCTCCTCCTTATCATCAATATTCACATCATCATCCTTGTCATTCATCATCATAACCTTAAATGTCGACATGTTCCATTTTCCCATGTTTCCTTATTTTCCCCAATTAGCCTGATTACCCCTAATTTCTATTCGATATATACATACATACATACACACACACACACACACACATTTTCTAGGTTACAATACTTGAGGAAACCCCTCAGGTACTTCCCCTCATTTTGAGGATGGTACATAGGATAAACCCTAGAATATTTAGGCACAAGGCTAGGTCATCAATAGGACTTGAATTCGTTACAACAATATACTCATTATGAGCTCAACATGTCACTTACAAGAATAGAACTTGGATGGAGAGAATAACATTCCATCTCATGTCCACTCGGGCTAGACCCAATTGACATGTGTGTGTGTGTAACCACATAAAAAATTTGGATATCAATCTATATATTACATATATAGAATGTTAGCATCCCTGATGGTAAATGTGATGGATGAGGTCAAGGGATTACTCTAATTATTTGGAAATGGGTAAAACCCAACCTATAGTAGCATATGAGTTTAAGTACCAAGTGTGGAGCACAAGAGTTCCTTTTGATGATAGTAAGGATCATCCACTTTGCCAACTTTCATCCATTGATTGAAATAGATGTCAACAATCATCATCATCATCATCGATGTCTTCATTGTCATTTCCATTGTCATCATCATCGTCGTCATCGTTGTCATTGTGATTTTCATCTTCATCACCATCATCTTAAGCATCATCATCATCCACACCTTCATCGACATTGCCATCATCATTGTCATCATCATCACCATCATCATCTTAATCTTAAGAATTGTCATCATAGTCTTCATCCTAATCATCATCATCATCTTAATCTTAAGAATTGTCATCATCGTCTTCATCCTAATCATCATCATAATTATCCTAATCATATTGACCATCATCATCATCATTTTTGTCATCATCACCATTGTATAGATAAAAGCCATGCAAAAGATAGAAGAGAGTGTTCCAAGGAGGTAAGAGAGGATGGTCAACATAAGGAATAATTCCAAGCATGCTAACTATTTATTTATATAATGTCAAGGTAGGGAATTATTAGAAGCATGCTAACTAGCATATATCCATCTTAAACTTGATTCTATTAAAAAATGAGAAGAATAAAGAAAACTTGATGTGAAAACCTAGTTATTTTTTAACAATCATATACTATTTAATAAATATCGAGGTTTTCACCTCACATTGTTTTATCCTTCTCAATGCTTAACATATCATTCTTGTGATCCTAAGATAATAAAAATATACCATTATTACCCGTATTGGATTCCAAGACATAAAAAATTGCCAACTATTTATGAAATAATTGATGTCCAAGACAATTAACTACATTGAAAAATATAGCAACAAAACTCTAAAATACATGGGTAGTGTCCACATAGTCTTCTCACAATAAAATAATCTTCAAGGGCTCCATTAATCCTTATAAGTTTAAAATAGAATACTTCCCATCTTATTGCCAGATAATTGACACCAAAAGAAACCAATAATATTTTAACAACCATCTTTAGATTGGCCATACAAACTATCTCTTCCAATCATATCATGTTCTATATTGTTTTTTTATATAGATTTGTTTTTCCTCCTACCAATGTGTTAGGAAGAAAAATATTAGAAAAATAATGAATACAAAAAATACTAATATAGTTATAAAATCATAGTTAACAATTGACATTGGCAAATAGAATCAGAGGTATTATGTCTATGGCCATCACGCCAAAACAATTTGCTTTCCTAGAGGGGAGACAAATAGATGATACAATTGCCATTGCATAGGAATTATTGCACTTGACCAAGATAAAACATGCTCCATATGCTGTTATCAAAGTGGATCTTACTAAGGCATATGACAGAGTAAATTATACTTTTCTCAAATTGGTCCTCACCTAGATTGGTTTTGATCTCCCTTTGTGAATTGGATATTATCATGTGTCCAGTCTGTCAGTTTTGCAATGCTCATAAATGGATCTACATCAATTTTATTTAGATCGAGATGAGGTTTAAGGTGAATTTTGAAATTTTCCCACTTTCCCCCTATAATTTCTTCTTAAAATGGAAGGACTCAGCATAATCATTAACAGAGCTAGAAAGAATGGCACTCTTAAAAAATTTCATTTTGGAGGATCTATGCCCATCATACATCTTCTTTTTGTTGATGATATCTTACTATTCTCTAATGGATCCCAAAGGGAGATTTTAAAGTTAAAATATTTACTTGGCCTATTCTCAGAAGCTATAGGTATGAATTGTAATCCTAGGAAATCTAATGTCTCCTTTATAAATATGGATAATGTGGTTACGAATTGGATTTCTAGACAGTTTGATTTCTAAATATGTGATATATCTTTAGGGATAAAGTATTTAGGATTTTATATTAGGCCTAATGATTACAAGAAAAAGGACTGGGCTTGGCTAATATATAAAGTTGAGAATAAGTTGAATCTCTGGTGTAATGGAAGGTTCTCCAAGGTTGGCAGAAATGTACTTTTGAAGTCGATCCTTAAGGGACTCCTTGTATACTGGGTTCCTTTTGCACATGTACCCACTGGTGTTCTAGAAGAAAGATTGGTGAGAAACCCTTCCACTGGATTTCATGGCACGGATTAACCCTCCCAAAGCAACTTGGGGGATCGGAACTAAAACACCATCTATGTTTCTCTAATGCCCTTGCTGCAAAACGCATTTGGCGATTGGTTACTAGTAATGGACTTTGGGTAAAAGTGATTCAACATAAATACTTATATCCACTGACTATCATGGAATGGATCATAATTGGCCCCAAAGGTGCCCCAAAGTGACAAAGAATATATCAATAATGTGGAAAGACATGCTATCTACATATGATATCATAGGGGACTGGCTCTCATGGAAGGAAGGGAATGGCAGAAGTATCAAATTAGGTGTAGACTCATGGATTGGGTGCTCTGAAGCTCACAGACTTCCCGAGGATATTCTAAAATCCCTCATTGATAGAGGATACATATTCATATATATCATATCCAATACCCAAACAACACCGCACATCTACATCAAGAAGGGATTCCTCCAGAATTTTGGGGTTTTGAAGGTGATAAGAAAGTAATTTGAAATACATATATAAAATCCCTTAAATATTGAAAAATCATATTAACGGATGAGGAGGATAATATCAATTGGAGCAAAAATTTAGCATGAGGGACATACCTTCCTAGACTTGGTTACCAGGTCATTAGGGAAGAAGAAGATGATTTCCCAGCTCCTAAATGGTGGCACCTGGTTATCTGGAGATTAAATTGCCAATTAAAGACCACCCTTTTCATGTGGCTCACACTTGCAGGTATTTTTTTTTGTTTGGGAACACCTTTATAAATTTCTTGGTTTTCTCTGAGTTTTGGTGGATTCGACTTGTTTCTATTACTGGTGAAGAGTTGCACGCTGCGGTCTTGGATTTTGCACTCATTGAAGCCAATTTGGTGGAGGAACGTGACTGTTGTTGCATCTCTTTGGAGACATTCTCCAAGAAGATTTTGAACCTAAGTCGAGTCTTGCTATGGTTTGGGTGGACCTGTTTTTGTCCATTGGTGGTTGTTTTGTAGGAACGTGGTGATCTGGAGTCTCCTGGAGCTCTAGTTATTTAAGTGACCAAGAAGTTTTCCTTCGTTCTGTGCAGAGCTAGTGGACCTGTGCGTTTCTTTGGTTGATGTTGGCATCATGACAATTCTCCAATTTGATTCGACCTTGTTCCATTATGTTTTGAAGACTCTCATTGTTGCTCTGGCCCTTCAGCTTCACATTGGCTGTATTGGAGTTTGGGGCCATAGAGAGTATTTGTCTCTCTGTTTTAAATAAGAGCACTTGTCTCTCGGTCCCTGGTTTGTATTTCTCCCTTTGCTGGTTCAGACCGTGTTTGATCTCCCAGGATTTGTGATATTTTTAAGAGTCTGTTTGTTGCTATGTCTTCATTGTCAGAGAGTTAATTAGACTGATTCAAGCTCTCTATGGCCTCTGGAGGGGGTCCCACACTCCTCTTCCTCCTAATATTGATGCATTCAAACGCCTCATTGCTTCTTGTGGGAAGAAAAAGGGAAGTCCAATGGTGCAGACCTTTGTGAAGAAAACATATATCCCTTATGTTGATCTTCCGACAAAATGTCCTTATCGGACTGTCTTGAACCTAGCAGAGCCTAGTCTTATTAGGAAATTTACAGGGCTTTGTCCATCTTCGAAGGCTATAGAAGGATGGGTTCAATGAAATTGGAGGCCCCTAGTATCTGAAGGAATTCGCAATCATCTGGTTGGCAGAGGCTATTATGTTTTTGTGTTTGAATCAGCAGATGATCGATGCCTTATTTTCCAAAATGGTCCATATTTTATGGGTCCTTAGGGGCTCTACTTGAATAAGTGAAACCAGATTTCGACCCTACTCAGGATGTACCTTTAGTTGTTCCTTTCTGGGTTAGGTTCCCCCACCTCCCCCTTCACTACTGGAATTTAGAATCATTGGAAACCATTGGGAATAAGCTCGAAAAATACATCGATAGGGCAGAAGGGAAAGACCAATATTCATGTGCATGAATTTGTCTTGAGGTCGATTTAGATATTGGGATGCCTGAAGAAATAAAGCTAAATTTTGTTGAATGGTCTCATATTCAGGAGCTTGATTATGAACATCTCCCTTTCAAGTGTCGTCACTGCCATGGATATGGCCATTTTGCTTGCAATTACAAGACAAAATCAGAAGAAGATCTTGAAAAAGAGAAGTCAAATCAATGGACTCAAGTTCAGAAAGCAAGCACATCTAAACAGGTGAAATTTAAAGGGGGAATGTTGGGAATGGAGTCCTTCCTACTGTGAATTCAAAATCCCAGGTAGAGGGAAATGCTACTACTTCTTCAAATCCCTTTGTGGTATTAAGTTATGTTGATGAACAGAACTCTCCTATTCTTGAAGAAGGTGAGGTGTAGCAATCTGAAGTTCATAAAGAAGAGGGTAAAGTAAATCGAGGGCCTTGAGAATCTGAACTAGTATGCTTAGAATCTTCTAGTGTAGATGCTATCATGCAGGATCTATATTCCATATGAACTATATCTTCTCCCTCTTATGCAGATGATCTAAAGAAGAAATTGGTTGAGACTTATGGTTCCTTAGACGACGGTGAGCAATTCATAAAAAAGGCAGGAAGGAAGTCTCAAAAGGAGATCAGAGAAGAAGAAGCTGAGAGGATAAAGATGCAGGGCATCCAGGCTACAATTGAATTTTCATTTGGAAGAAGCAAGTGGAATAGGCCCCCAAAGGGAGGGACAACTCCCTTTTCCTCGGGTAAATAATGCAGATCATCTTGGAATTGCATGGGATTAGGGAATCCATTGAAGATTGAAGCAGTTAAAGACCTACTTAAAATGGAACCTTCCGACATTATCTTGCTCCAAGAAACAAAGATAGAAGAGGAAGCTATTTTATCTATCACTAGGTCAAAATGGAAAAAGAATGCAGGCATGGCTGTAAGTACTCGGGGCACATCTGGGGGCCTAGCAACTTTATGGTTAGATGATAAATTTCTCCTAAAAACCTCGTGTGCTACCCAACATTGGATTTACATTGAATTACAACAATTATCTAGTAAGATATCCATTTCTCTCTTCAATCTTTATGTCTGAGTTAATTTTCTTAAGAAAAAAGTCTGTTGGAAAACTCTGCCAGAATATATGGAAATCCATTATCCCACAAATATAACCGTGGCTGGTGATCTCAATATTATTCTCGATCCTAAGGAGAAACGAGGAGGAAATCGGGGCAAGGATTCACTTCAGGAGGTCGTGGATTCTTTGATTCAATCTAGGGACCTTCTCGACTTCAAGCCCAAGAAAGGGCGATTCACCTGGACCAACAATAGAATGGGGTTGGCTCGAATTTATGCACGATTGGACATGTTTCTTGTTCAAATCTCGTTGTTGGATGGAAACGTGATAATTTCTACAAAAAAAATTGCAAAGCTTTCTTCTGATCATCATCCAATTTCTTTGTTGTTGGAAGAAGAGGAAAAACTTGGGCCTATCCTGTTTCGGTTTAGTCCTCTTTGGATTGAGAGGGAGGGATTTTGGGATATAGTAACCCAACCCAAGTTTGGTCTCAGTTTGTTGAAGGCTCTCCCAGCTTTGTTTGGGAACAAAAACTTAAGATCACCAAAATTGCTTTGAAAATCTGGATTAAAACTCCTCTCACTAATCCAATGAGATGTAGGGAAGCATCAGTCCAGGACTTAGCTGAGCTTTAGCTTAGCGTGGAAAACTATGAAATTTCCAATTCGCAGTTAGTTGCTGAGCAGGTCGTGCAATCTATTTCTTTCCTCTCCTTTCGTTAAGAGGAAGAACATATGCGGCTTAAATCCCATAGCCTCTGGTTGCATGCTGGGGGTAAAAATTATGTATTTTTCACCGGCAAAGAAGATCAAGGCTCTAACGTAATCATATATCAGAAATCTGTACAAGTGATGGTGATGATATTAAAGTACAAATGCAATTAAAACAGGATACTAGTATACATTTCCAGCAACTGTTCCATGAGGATGGTAATTCAGATGAAATATTGAACATTGATTTTCCATCCAACATTCCTTCATTGGTCAGCCATGAGGATAATGTTGTACTAGTGAAACCTTTCACTCAAAAAGAAGTTGTAGATGTTATTTGGGATATGGATCCAAATAAAGCCACCGGGCCGGACAGATTCTCTATCCATTTCTACAGAGTTTGCTGGAACATTATTAAATTTGGCCTCCTTCGTATGATCGCAGCCTTTCTTAAAAAATCCAAAGTGGGAGAGGGCACTAATTCTACCTTCCTAGCCTTGATTCCAAAGGAAGTTAACCCTGCATCTTTTGATAGATTTCGACCCATCTCGCTTTGTAATTCTTCTTATAAAATCTTGGCCAAACTCTTAGCCAATAGATTGAAAAATCTGTTAGGAACTCTAATTTCTTCTCTCCAGGGGGGGTTTCTTAAAGGAAGACATTTGATAGATAACGTGATTCAAGTTCAAGAAGCCCTCTATTCCAGCTTTCAAAGGAAGGATAAAGGCATGCTCATCAAGTTAGATATGAAAAACACATTTGATCGTGTCAATATTTCCTTTCTCTATCAAGTTCTAAGCTCTTTTGGATTTAGTTCAGATTTAGTTCGTCTGATAAAAGCTTGCACAGATAGGCCCTGGATAGCCCCTCTTGTTAGTGGTAGACCAGCAAATTTCTTCCAAGATACAAGAGGTCTTCGTCAAGGGTGTCCCTTGTCTCCTTTCCTTTATAGTTTGATGGCATCATCTTTAAGTAGAAAACTTTCAGCTGAATTGACTGTTGGTTCTCTCCTTGGTATTAAGATTGCAAGTGGTTTGGATCCTATTAACCATGCCCTTTTTGCTGATGATTCTCTCTTATTGGGAGGGGAATCCCTAATTATTTCTTGGGCCTTCGATGTAATTTTACAAAATTTATATTTAACATCAGGAGCTTTGATTAACAAAAGCAAGAGTGTTGTATATGGCTGGAATGTTGATCACTTGTATATTCTTATAATAGCTCACTCATTGGGATTTCCCAGATTTGATAAGTGGGATAAGATCAATTATTGGGATTTCCCAGATTTCCTTTAACCTTGGGACCCAGCCCTCCTTCGTTGTGGTTAGAAGTGATTTGTAAACTTAAATAGAAAAATTGTATCCTGGGGTGGTCAAAGGTTAATTAAGGCTGGTAAATTGATTTTGATTAAGGTTGTCCTTTCAGCACTACCCATATTTTAGTTTTCTCTGCCTCTCGCCCCCAAGTCCATTTCGGCTCAAATCTCCAAACTTCTTCAATATTTTCTTTGAGAAAGTGGAAAATGTAATCAGAAGAATATGTATTTGGTTAGTTGGGAAATACTCAAAAGACCCACATCGTTGGGTGGTTTGCAAATCCAAGACCCTGAATTGGAAAACTTGGCATTGGGAGGAAATCTTATCTGACAGTTGTTTGCAGACAAAAATCATCCTGTAAGCAAGATCTTTTGGAGGAAATATCTAAAGGGAGGTTCTCTAAGAAACTTAAAAACTGCTAACACCCCTACAGGCACTGTAATCTGAAATTTATGCATAAGAGGAATTGATAATATTCATCGTCATCTTTATAGAATTCCTGGTAGCAGGAAAAGG
This sequence comes from Pseudotsuga menziesii, assembly GCA_001517045.1. NCBI lineage: Eukaryota > Viridiplantae > Streptophyta > Pinopsida > Pinales > Pinaceae > Pseudotsuga > Pseudotsuga menziesii. Next base: position 204,630 of record LPNX010753837.1, read on the forward strand.
ACATTATTGTGGGATGATAAGATCTTAGGAAACCCACCCATTTCCTCTATCAATTCATTGAATGAGATCAAGTCTTAGTTAATCAATAAAGTTTTCTCAGGTTGGAAAATATTTGTGTTTGGGATAGTGCTGGGAATTGGGTTGGATGGACTTTTCTTGAGATCCTAGAACATATTATTTATCAACAAAATTTGTTGATTTTATCCTTATCGGGACTTGCTCCAGTTAACCACTTCTATAAAGATGAACAGGGGTGGGACCATTTGGGAAAATACTCGAGAGCTCAAGGTTTCTTTAAACTTCAAATTCCCCTTGCTCCAAGCTTAGCTCCTGCGATCTGGAAATCTGTCTGGTCTTCTTTACGTCTTCCCAAGGTGAATTTATTCACTTGGATGCTTATACACAGAAGAGTGCTAACATGAGAAAACTTGATCAAGTGTGGGTACCATGGACCATATCGGTGTTGTCTCCGCAATGTTATCATTGAAACATCTAACCACATATTCATTGATTTTGTTTTTTCTCATCAAGTGTGGGAGTTGGTCCTCAACGGCCTCTCTGAATCTGCTCCTTTTCAAATTTCCGTAATCGCTCTTTTTTCCTCCTAGCATGATCAGATTCCCTCCTGGAAAGAATGGAGTCCATAATCAAATGTTAAAAATGTGGAATGGAAAAAAACTATGGCAGATTGTCTCGAAGTGCATATGGTGGAAGTTGTGGATAGCAAGGAACAATGGGATCTTCAACAGTATGTAGATGACTCCCTTGAGTGTTGCAAATAAAATAAAATTTCTCATATTAGAATCCGTATAGAGCTCGTTTTCTCTGTCATCATTGCCAATTCAGGTTAATGCGTGGCTTGGAAATTGCACATTGGGAATTAGAAAATTGAACTCCTCCAAACCAAGTTTCTCCCCTCCTTGGAGAATTCATTGCACTGAGGTAGAATTTTCAGACAGGTGGAAGAATTCCTCCTCTGCATGTATTGCTTTTATGGTGCATCCAAGGGAAATCCTGGGACATGCGGAGTTGGGGGGCTGACAATTTCGCCTGATCGGTAGATTGAATTATGCTTCAGTTGGGGGCTTGGAATAATGTCGAATAATCAGGCAGAAAGTTATAGTCTTCTCAAGGTGTGCCAACTTGCAAAGGAGGTCAGGTTTAAGTCAATCCAAATTTTTGGGGATTCAGAGTTGTTGATTAAATTGTTAAACACAGAAGGTCATTTCAACAATTCAGCCTTGAATAAAAGTCTGCAAAGAATTCGAAATTCAATGAATGAGTTTGCAAATGTTGACTCTTTTCATATTCTGTGTGAATTAAATAGAAGGGTAGATTCTCTAGCAAACAAAGCTTTCCTACTGGCACAAGGTTATCTCAGCCTCAATGGAGAACCTAGCGCATTTCAACCAATTCCTTAAGTGTGATCACCTGGGAGTTACCTCTTCTTATTGTAAGAAATTGCTCATTCTTTGATCGTCTTGTAGTTGTAATTCTGCTTTGAGTGTAAATGATTGATTCGAAAATTGCTAATTCAGACCTGGATTTTTTTCATAAAAAAAAAAAAATTATCCATTTTTATTATAAAAAAAATCTTGGTTTTGGTCCTAGCAGATGTACATTATGTAAAGCCGAATAAGAGACCGTTTATCACATTTTTGTAAAATTCCCATACATGCTCAAGATGTGGAAGTATTCATTTTCTGTCACAAGCACTCATTTTATGTGGGAAGGTGAAGGGATTTTAGATGCTTTCCATAACTGGTTGAATAATCCATCTTTCCAAGCATATATATCTCTTATGGTACTTATGGTTTGGGGGGCATGGATGGCACAAAATAAGATGATTTTCCAAAATAAATACATTTTTCCTAACATTTACACAACAAAGAGCTTATCTATCCTACAACACTTTCCACAAACAATAAACAAGAGGAAACGTTACAGATCTACAACTGAATAGTTTGACAAAAAGATGACATAGTGTTACTTTGATGGTGTTGCTCAAGGAAGACCATCTAGGGGGGCTACAAATGGACTCTTATACATACCAAACAACCATTGGTTCAAATTCTCTACTAGTATTGGTACTGTCAGTAACAACAAGGATGAATTATACGTAGTATTAATGGTCCTTAAACTTGTTATTCTTTTTGGTGTAAATTAGATCCAAGTGTTTAGAGATTCTCTACTTGTGATAGACTAGCTATCCAAAATGAGACCACCAAAGAACATCTACATAAGGCATTTTTATGATGAAATATGTCGGGTGTTTGCAGTCTTTCAAGAAGCTTCTTAACACCATATTTACAGGGATAGAAATGTTCAAGCAGACTATCTCTCTAAATTTGGTCTTCAATATGATGAGGGAACACTGGTTGTCTAGGAGATCAACAATGACACAATCAAAGAACTAGATCCTGTTAAGATTTCATATGCTAGACTAGATATCATTAGTGTTCAATTCAAAATCATAGCAGTAGCATTTGTAGAATCACTGAAAGAAAGACAATCACAAGATAGACACAGTATTTATCCTGGGAAACCCTCAAGGGGAAGAAAACCCAACCAAAACTTCCTTTGTATAAGATGTATAAGATATAACCCCAAAAACATGTATTCTCCTCCTTCTATTATGACTCTCTCTCTCTCCTATGTGCTACTCAAGTGAGTGAGTCTATGTCTAAATAAGAATCACATCTCTCCTATTTATACACATTGAGCCAACTAACTTTTACCCTAAACAAGTCGGCCCCACTAAACTGTTTGGGCCGACTTCACCTAGGAAGACTCAAACTAGTATTTTATATTATTCATTAGGGTATTAATTCTCCATCTTACAATGGAGGCTTTACCTCATGACTCTATGATGACCAAATGCAACAGTAACACCTCATCAAAGGAATAATAACATCTCCCTTGGGTTACATCAGTAAAATACATTTAGAATATCCTTTGAAGTTACAATATTTGAACTCTCCCCCTTAATGAGAAGGTTATTCTATTGACAACATCATCATAGAATATAGGAGTGCAAAGAGAAAATATCTGTAACAGTATCGAGGTAATACATATATACATCATAGGAAGTTTTCACAATCAGTAACTGGAACAGTTACTCTTCAATGCCTTCATCTTCTGCATCACATGATCACTTGATCCTTTGGCACTAACACTTTGATATTTCTATCCTTCGTAGCAGCACTTCTATCTTCTGATCCTTTGCAACAATACTTCAATATTCAATCCTTTGCACCACTTTCGATCTTCTCGATCCTTCGTAGCAACACTTCGATATTTGATCCTTTGTAGCAGTATTATGATCTTCTTGATCCTTCGTAGTAGCAACCCTTCGACCATTCCGATCCTTTGCAGCAGTACTTTGATCTTCTTAATCCTTTGCAACTGCATTTTGATCTACTTGATCTTTTTCCACCACTCTACCTGCAATACACATGATCTCTTTGCAGGATGATCAATCCCTATCACTTTAGGATGTGATTCCAAGGACGATGCAATCCCCCATCATCTTGATCCATGATATCGATCAGCTAAATCGTCTACAACTAAATGTAGATCTCGATCGCACCCAATGCACACCCTGTCGTCTATGAGGAATCATTGTAGACCATCCATACCACTAAGTTTAGGACCACTCCCAAGTGAGTATTATACTACGGTATCTACACTCACGTGTAGGTATACTCTTCCAAGCAAGAGTATTGTCTGCAAATAAGATCTTGACCACATACAAAATGTCAGTCATCATCGTAGAACATCCTTACCATTGAGGTTAGGACCACTCCCAAGTGAGTGCTATACTACGACATCCGTGGGGACTCATCATAGAGCATCCATACCACTAATGTTAGGACCACTCCCAAGTGAGTGTTATTCTATGGTATCCGTTTATGCCAGAAATTGTTTCCAGACTACGAGAAAACAAGCCAACATAATCTCAAATATTTCAGTCAAACAAAACTAGGTTTTTAGGGTTTTTAAAGGTTTTCTGGTTGTGAAGTTTGGTGACAAGAGGGAATACATTCATAACCCAAATAAGAACTAAATCACAAGTAAAGAAAAACTGAGATGCATAACATAATAACCATGTATCCAACAGAAAATAACATTGAAGTTCATCCACAAATGGCAAGCACTACAAGCATAAAAACTATAAAACAGCAATGAAATTACCAACTGTGTAGCTAAACAAGCTAAAAATGAAGCCAAAGAATAGACTGAAGGGTAAAATGGAGCATATGTTTCATAATCAGTTCATCAAATACACATGAGAGTCAATTACTTAGCTTATCAACAAGTCAAGAGACCTCCTCTAGCCAGCCAAAAGTCGAACCCCTCTTCTGTACCCTTGTCCATCTTTTATAATTACAAATAATTAGTTCTATCTTCCCTTCATTAGGTCTAAATTGAAACTACCCAGTAATTACATTAACTAACTTTCAACTAATTGACTAAAAATAGCAAAATTGGATTCCTGGTAAATATGACGAATTTCTGAAAAATAGGTGTCAAAGAATCCTCCATATCTCTCAATCCATGACACTTGTGTAAAAAATGAGAGAGGTTTTTGTGAATGGTTCCGTTATGGACAAAAACCTCTCTTGGTTTTTAAAAATCCATCTCCAATCAATCAGAATATGTCCCGCAAGATGAACACTAAAACAGGAAAATATTAAATATTTTTAAAACCCTGAAAAATAGGCTGTAAATATTAAACTGAATCTTTCAAACCTTCATAGTTGTTGCAAAACTGAGAGAGGTTTTTGTGAATGGGTATCTTATGAACCAAAACCTCTTTTTTTTTTTCTGAAATCCTTATCCATCAGCTCGTGGTCTGCATTCAATTTCAATAACCAAAAACAGGAAAAACAGAGCATAATTCTCAATGATCTTTGCACACTCCAAGTCTTCTATTAGTCTAAGTCTGTTTTTGTACTTCACTATCTTCTTTTACATCCGGAATTTTCTCTGTAGGTGCAACATCTTCAACAGACTTAGCTTCCTTGATTTCCAACTGTAAAGTCTTGCTTTTACTATCATTAACATGTTGTTCAAATTCAGAGTTTTTATTTACAGGATTTGAAACTTCTTCTAGTGTCACCTTGTCTTCATTTTTTTACTGTTACGTTTTCTTTGTTCAAATTAGGATTCAGAAACTGGACGTGAAATTCCTTTTTAGTACAAACCCTATTTGCATCAATAACAGGAAGTTTAACCTCCTCAAATAGGTATGTTTCATGCTTTGACAACACTGTATTTGGACTTTACTGTTGGACTTTAGTGTCTTCTTCATCACCCAAAACCTTCTCTGTGAGTACAATGTTATCATCAATGAATGTCTCTGCTGGTGTATCATTATGAACAGACTGAGTCTTCTTATTAATAAACTGTAAATCTTTGTTCTCACTGTCAACTAGATGCTGCTTAGGTTTACAATCTTCTATTGCAGGTTCTGCAACTTCCTCTAATTTGACAGAATCTTGATTTTCAACCTTTGTTCTCTGTCTTAATTTCCTGATCAATGTCTGTCATTTATCAGCTTGCTTTCTAGTAGACTGTCATTCTTGACTATTTTGAAATCCTGACCAAAAAAGGAAATATTCCCAAGTTTTTCCTTCTTTCTGCAAAACACTGTTGATAATAAGTTTGATAAGTCCATGGTGTAAGATGGATTGTCTAGTATGATCTTGGTGTTATTTGATTCTACTAGACATCTTCTATAGGATCTTTAGCAAGAAGAAAGGCAGGTTCATCATTGATCCACTACTAAGGTGTTGAAGGAACCTGAAATGGTATTTAAAAACGAAGGCATACCTTCCTTCACATGTAATATAACTTTGTAAAACCTTGATAGGTTCTACCCATTCAGCTCTGAAATTATGAATAGGCAATCCCTTGCCCCAATCTAGAACAATACCAGGAAATAGATACCTTTGTGCATTAAAAGTAAATGGCACTTTCTTGAACCAAAGTTCTCCTTCATTTTTAACCCCTGTTGCCTCAGCCATCAAATCTGTAGTCAGTTTGAACTTCAAAGCATCAAAAGATACAATATCTTTGTCATAACAATGAGCAAACTTGTGAGAGACTTCAGCATTGTATCCATCAATTTTTAAAAAAAAGATCAGCCATCCAGCATTTTCAAACAGTTCAGCACATCCTGGAAATTTATCTATCCAACTGAGATTAGTGGGCTCCGCCCTATTAGTCTTCCGACTCCTCTTCATCTTCTGTATGGTTTTCAGAACCTGTTAGTAATTTCACAGCCTATTTTCTTCAAGTTTGCATAGTCTTGGCAGTCAATTTTCCTTTGAACTCTCACAGGCTGTTTATCTTCAATTTTACACAGTCTATTCTATCACCAATTCAGGAAATGCTTTGTGCCAAGTTTCAATAATTTGGCTTAAACAAAGAACCAAAAATCTCCTATGGTGCTACTCTAAACTTTACTAACTCAAGCAATGCCTATTCAGACATTTTGACTAATATCTCACCATTGAAAGTTTGTTGAGTAATTAAATTCATGTCTTCTTTTAAAAAATTGACATCATAGGGCTTAGCAGAAAAAACCCCAATTTTAACAAGTCATGACAAAGGTCACGTGGGATACCTCATTCAAAGCTTAATACAGGCGTTGGAGGTTGATTCCTTGACCGGCTAGATGTCGAATTGAACACTCCAGGTGTCTTCAAACCTCCAGATTGCTTCTAACTGTCACCGCTGGGAAACCCTAATTTTGCCTTCAACTGTCAAATTCTCGATTTTTCAGCAATACGTCTCTACCACAGTGTCCACTAGCTTCGTAATCTTTAGTTTGAGAACCTCTTCCTAAAAATTCTGCCTCGTTCCACTCACTGTCATCATTTGCCATGAATTTGCATACAGTTGCCACAATCTCCCTCATACAACGACCATACACCTGTTTCAATGATAAACTTGTCAAAACACGTATCAAATGTGATAATTACCTCAGGGACGAAACCCCCAAAAAAATCGGACTGAAAAATGACTATTTTGGCACTCGCGACTTTCCTGTAGCGCGCTAGTGTAGCTTTTTCTGGCTAGCGCTACAGGAATCCCTGTTTTGTGATTTTTTTAACCAAAACTCCAAACCAAGTATTGTTTTTTTGGTAAATAAATTTAAGTAATGTCTTATGATATTTCTTTAGAACTTTTTAGAAATATATGCATCCTATAAGCCCATAAAAACCATGAAATTAATTAAATCAAGCAAAAATTAAAAATAAAATCTGTAAAATCAACTATAGACATAAGGCTAAAATCAAAATATTTTAAAAGAAACCAAGGTCAAAACTTAAAAAACAATAAGAAAAATCATATTTTTAAGACAAGCGAATGTTTCAAAAATAGAAAACAAAAACAGGCTATAACAGTATCTACATACGAATGTAGGCATACTTTCCATACAAGAGTATTCTCTACAGAGCAGATCTCGACTACATACAAAATGTCAATCCTGTCATCCGTGAGGACTCATCGTAGAGCATCCTTACCACTAAGGTTAGGACCACTCCTGAGCGAGTGTCATTCTATGGCATCCACAAATGAATGTGGGTACTCTGCATGCGAGAGTAAAATTTGCAGGGCGATCCTTAGTAAGGACCACTCTCATTAATAGAGTGTTATACCTGTCATCCTCAAGATATGATATTTTCATCCACAAAGAATGACAGACCTTTATCATCACTACCATCCATCATCGATGTCAGTCTTATCATCACTCCCCCTTTCCTGGGAAGTTCCATATTATCAACCTTCTCCCCCTTTGTCCGAGGTGGGTTCATGTCTTCGACCTGATATTCCTTTTCGAAGAAGGTCCATATCCTCATTATCTGTAGTTCCATAATTGTTCCTCCTTGAGAGGAAGGTCTTTTGGGACTACACCAAGCTTGTCCCAAAAATATTCAAACTTTACTTGAGATAGAAGCTTGGTCAGTACATCAGCAACTTGCTCATCGATAATCACATACTGGAGCTTGATAGCTCCCTTTTGTCCCATTTCCCTTATATAAAAGTATCGAATTTCTATGTGCTTCGATTTTTCATGTAACACTGGGTTCTCTGTCATCTTTATACAACTCTTTTTGTCACAAAGAATCACTGTGGTGTCCAACTCCATGTCAAATAATCCTAACAACAGCTTCCGAATCCATATCGCTTCGCAACTAGTGAGCAAGTTGCAATGTACTTTGCTTCAACTGTACTGAGAGCAACACTGGATTGTTTCTCACTAAACCATGAGATCATGTCGGATCCCATACAATAACATCCACCCGACGTGTTTTTCCTGTCTGCAGCACTTATTTCCCAATATGAATCCGTATATCCATATAGTTTGTAGTCATGATCTCTCCCATAGTAAAGTCCCAAATCTATAGTAACTTTTAGGTACCTCATCACATGCTTTGCAACTATCAGGTGAACCCATCTAGGTTTAACTAGATACAAACTCAAGGTGTTCACAACAAAGCATATATATGGCCTTGTGTTCGTCAGATACATTAATGACCCAATAAGCTATCTATACTAAGTCATGTCCACTAATTCTTATGTCTCATCAAAAAACAACTTCAGGTTGGTGTCCATGGCCTTGTAATCCAACATATCAAATATTTTCAAGATTTCTATTGCATACTTTCCCTGATTCAGAAAGATTCCTTCTAGGTTCTGCCACACTTCCAGCCCAAGGAAATAATGCATCAATCCAAGATCTTTCATCTCAAATTCTTTAGCTAGCTTCTTCTTGCAATTTGTGATTTGTTTCTTATTTTTCATCAGAAATAGATAATCCACATACAGTAATAGTATCGCAGGTTCATCATCCATAATATTCATATAAAGGATAGGATCATCTTTACACTTGGTAAAGCCCAAGCTTGTCAAGAATCTATCTATTCTACCATACCAATCTCTAGGAGCTTGCTTCAGTCCATACAGAGCCTTTTTCAACTTGCATACATGAGACGCTTTGTATTCAACTTCAAATCCTTGTGGTTGTTCGATGTAAACCTATTTCTCAATCACACCATTAAGGAAGGTTGTCTTTGCATCCATCTGGTGTAAGTCCCATTTCATCATGGAAGCAAGTGCCATGATGGTTATGATATAAGTGTACCTTGATACTGGAGAAAACGTCTCTTCATAATCAATTCCCTCTTTCTGAGAGAATCCTCTAGACACAAATCTTTCTTTGTACTTTTCAACACTTCCATCGGCAGCATGTTTTATCTTGTAGATCCATTTTGAAGATACCACACTCTTGTTTTCTGGTTTGGGAACTATATGCCAAACATCATTCTTCATGATCGACTGGTATTCTTCCGTCATTGCTTCAACCCATTATTTATTATGTGCAACTTCCTCATATCTAGTGGGTTCTTGATCTACAAGGTGACACATCAAAGCTACATAATTGGAATATGGCATTGATCTTTTGTTGGTTCTTGTGGAGCCTTCTGGAGCTCCATATTTCTATGCTTCCTATATGATTTCTCTTATCCAAGCAGGTTTTCTCTTTCAAGAGATATCCATAGTAGGGGGTTCCTGAGGTTCTAGAATGTCATGATCTTCAGATCCTACTATTTCAGGAGAGGGTTCAACTTCTACCATTCTGGGAAATAATCCTCTTCATGTACTTATTCAAGCTAACACCTTCTAGATTTCTTAAGAGTTGTCTCTTCATGAAATGTTACATCCCTACTAATATCGATATGATGGAAGCCTGAGATGTATATCCTAAAGGATTTGGAGACTTCACAGTTCCCAACAAATATTCCCTTCTTTACAGAACGATCCAATTTGGTTCTCTTCTCTTTCGGAATATGTACACATATTGGGCAGCCAAATATCTTGAGATGGCTCACTTCAAGTTTCTTTCATGTATACATCTATTTAGGAGTCTTGAATCCAAGAGCACTATGAGATAATCTATTCTACACATATATGGTTGTTCTTTTTGCTTAGTCCCATAAGTGTATAGGGAGGTCTTGGTCATGAATCATGATCTTCACTGCTTTCGTGATATTTCTATTCTTTCTTTCCACAACACCATTCTATTGGGGATTATAGGGAGTGATTAGTTCCCTCCTGATTCCTGCCACCTTACATAATGCTTCAAATTCCTTTGAAGTGTATTCTCCACCATTATCTGATCTCGGTGTCTTGATTCTCTTTTATGAGTGGTTCTCTATCAAGGCTTTGAATTCCTTGAATTTCCCGAACACTTCACTCTTATTCTTCAAGAAGTATATCCAAGTCTTTCTTGAATAGTCATCAATAAATGTGACATAATACTCATATCCACTTAAGGATATGGAGGGCATAGGACCACATACATCAAAATGAATTAGTTCTAACGTACCTTTAGTCTTTGTTTCACTTTTCAGAAATGAATTCTTGATGTTCTTTCCTCTTGCACATCCTTTGCAAGTTCCCTCATGTTTGGTCTTCAAATGTAGTAACCCTGTTACCACCTTTCTCACATAGGGAAACGATTTGTAGTTGATGTGAGCAATTCTCCTATGCCACAATTCACTTGAGCTCGTAGTCTCCTGGACAAGGGTTGTCTCTGGATGTCCTTTGATCTTGTACAGTCCTCCTTCTTCTTCTCCAATGACCACAACATCTTCAAGTGTCTTTCCTTTTGATCACATAAGTAATTTTCCATCTATAAAAGTAACTCTATATCCTTTCTTATCTAGAGTAGATATGGAAAGTAAGTTCTTTTTCAAACCTGGTACATACAGTACTTCCTTCATCTTCATGGAAGTCCCCGATTCAAGCTTGTAGCTTGATTCACCAATACCTTTGATGGGACATTTTTTTTAAAACCAAAACGATTATTTTTTTTTCATTTTTTTTCCATTTTTATTGATATAGAATTGAAATGGCCTTCGCCCATTTACATATGTTCCAAAAATTTAGCTTCATAACTTCAAAAAATTCTCTTTTCCTTATCAAGGAATAGGCTTCATCAAACTAGGGCCATCATTCAAGCTTCACATTCCTGCTGAAAGAAGGCATTCCTGATTGGCTTTGAAATCTGCCAGCTTATATAAGTCACAAAGAATGTGATAACAAGTAATTGAAGCACAATCAATTAGAATGAAGTGAAACCTTTGCATGGTTACATTCAAACTGGGATTGTTGAAATTTGAATCGAAACTTAAATCCTTTATGATGATTTCAGAATCTCCAAAAATTTGAATGTTGTTGTGACCTGCTGCCTTTTCAAGTTGACAAGCCTTGAGAAGAGCATATAATTCTGCTTGGTTATTTGAGAGTTGTCCTACTCCCCATCTGAAACTTGTTGCTAGCATTCCACTAGGATAATATATCAATCCCCCTGCTCCAGCTTTCCCCGGATTTCCTTTTTACGCTCCATCGAAGAAGATTGTAACTTTGTTTTTCAAATGCCGCCATTCTGAAAATTCCTTCTCTGTCATTCTAATTTGCCAGTGTGGTTTAATAACTGGCTTACTTGCTCCCAATTGAGCTTTATTCTCTTGTCTCACCCCCAACCAATTATGCTCAGCTTCTAATTTAATTTCTTCAAGTTGAGGATTTCCCACTACTTCCAAAAGACCATTGATGGGATATTGAAAATCATCTCCCAATGATACTTTCTGAAGAGAGTTCTTTTCTTTAAGTCTTGACAGAGTTTGCATATTCCCTGTCATGTGCTTTGAGGCACCACTATCAATAAGCCATGTATCTTATCCATGTGTTACAGACCTAGAGAGTGCAGAGAATAACACATATTCTTCTACATCTTCACCTCTAGTTAGTCTCTTTTGAGGTCTTTCTTCTTCTTCATCCTCATCTTCAGCTAGATGAGCATGATGTATTTTGTTGTTGTTATTCTTCTTTGGTGATGGACACTCTCTAGCTAGGTGTCCTATCTTATGACAGTTGTAGCATTGATACTTTGAGTAATTCTTCTTCATTGAAGGTTTATGATTACTCTTCTTGAAGTTTGATTGTTTTTTTCCTTTAGTATGGGTGGCTAGAGCCTGATCAACTTCTCTGAGTAGAGCTTCTCTGTTGTCTACTCTAGCTTCTTCTTGTATGCAATCTTCCCATACTATGTCAAACTTCATACTTTGTTTTCTAGAACACGGAGTCTGAATGAATGAGTCCCAAGGTCTATTGAGACCATTGAGAGCAGTCATAACTAGTTCATCCTCATCAAGGGTGTCTCCAATAGAATTGAGTTGTTCTCTACACTGGGAGACCCTTGTGAATTAATATTGAATAAATTCTCCTTTTCTCATCTTGGTTCCCTTTAGTTGAGCTCTTAGATTCATCTTTCTATTGATGTTCTTTCCCTCATACATTCTAGAAAGTGCATCATACATCTTAGGTATCTTCTTAGATGACACTTGAGGGATCAAGTGATCCTTAATAGAATCAACAATGATCCTCATTTCCTTGATTAGGTCTTGTTCATGCTTTTCCTTAGCTTTATCTTCTCTAGGTTCTACAATCTCATCCTTGATGTACTTCTCAACGCCATTCTCTTTCAAAATGAGACCAATCCTGTAATTCCAAGCTAGGAAGTTTTCTATGCCTTCTAGCTTGTCCTCAAGCTCAGTGCTTGGGGCCACCTTTTCCAGTAGGTCACTAAAAAATGAAATTTCTCAAAATAGGAGGTTGACCTTACCAATAGATGCACTTGACTGAGGCGAGTTGGTTGGTCCAACTGAATTCTAGAGATCCCAAATCTTCACCCTTCAAATCCTACTTGCCAGGTTGCAGCTCTGCAGAATTTCTGTTTTTGGTTTTCTGTAGTTTTCTGGTTCAGGGCCAAACTAAGATTTGGATTTCCCAAAGATTAAACCACCAAAAAATTCGATCCTGGGCTCAATAGATGCACTCTAGGGAGGCACAACTTTCTATGCAAGCAGCTCTTCAAAACTCCCACTTTTGCAGAAACCCTAATTTCTTCCAGAGAGGGAGGAGAGGGAGTTTCACCTTGTGAAAGCTGTCATATTCATGCTAGATCTGATACCATGTTAAGATTTCATATGCTAGACTAGATATCATTAGTTTTCAATTCAAAATCACAGCAGTAGCATATGCAAAATCACTGAAAGAAACACAATCACAAGATAGACATAGTATTTATCCTAGGAAACCCTCAAGGGGAAGAAAACCCAGCCAAAACTTCCTCTGTATAAGATGTATAAGATATAACCCCAAAAACAAGTATTCTCTTCCTTCTGTTATCTCTCTCTCTCTCTCTCTCTCTCTCTCTCTCTCTCTCTCNGTCTGTGTCCAAATAAGAATCACAACTCTCATATTTATACACATTGAGCCAACTGACTTTTACCCTAAACAAGTCGGCCCCACTAAACTGTCTGGGATGACTTCATCTAGGAAGACTCAAAACAATATTTTATATTATTCATTAGGGTACTAACAACCCGACTTACAATGGAGGCTTTGCCTTATGACTCTATGCTGACCAAATACAATAGTAACACCTTGTCGGAGGAATAATAACATCTCCCTTGGGTTACATGAGTAAAATACATTTAGAATATCCTTTGAAGTTACAATATTTCAACAGATCCTGGACCTCCACTTTTCTAGTATATCTACCCATGACACATGGGTACTTTTAGATTATAATTTTTTTTGTTACTGAGTAGGTTTCATAGTAATTTATAAGAGTTTGAAACTTCCTTTCAGGAAGATTAGGTGAAAATTATGAAGGAAGCTAGAAGTAATGTGATGTATTATTGCAATCAAATGATGACTCTATGTAAAGCTTTATAAAACCAATAAACAATATGGTTCTGGATTTAATAAAATTCTAATTATAATTGTTTAAAAAAAAAAACAATTTCCACGATTAGATCATAGATCATTAAAATGTGCTAGTTCTAAAAGCATGGTTAACCATTTTCACTCTTAAATGATAGATCATTAAAATGTGCTCATATTTTATCATACCTAGTATCAATGTAACAAAATAACTCATTTAAATTAATAGATTTTTTTATTGAAACATAAGCAATGCACCGCATGAAGGGAAAAAAGCAAGATATTCATGCAATTAGATAAACTATGCCCTTTGTAAGTACATATATCAAACAAGTTATTGTCTTGCAACGCCTTTTACAAATGCCATTAGAAGATTTAGTACAAGACAACATATTAGGCTTTTTGTGCGTAATTATGGACAACATATGAACATCGTTTGGCATAAAATAAAAATTCAGTATATAAAATCTTTTATTCACGATACAATTTGCACTATAACAATCCAAATCCAAATACATGTCCACAAAAGGTTCTCAATGTAAAATGTTAATGTTAGGGTGCTAATGATTATGCCTATATAAAGTTTTGCAACATATATAAGAATATGATTGCAAAATATATCTTATGGTTGTATATGCACATTTCAAAACTATGAAAATAATTTTTTACTAAATAATTTTGATGAAGGAGAGGAGGATAAATCATATCAAAACTAGAATCAACAATACATCATTTGAATGTGGTCTTGTCATCATCAGCATCAACAATGTTAATATGACTTATCATGTCAAGTAATGTCACCAAATCATCGCCATCATCTTATTGTCAATGTTATCATGTCAAGTAATGTCATCAAATCATCATCATCACCATCATCTTAATCACTGTTCTTGTCATCATCACCATCATCTTGAAAATTGTCAGCATCCTTTTCCTTGTTGTATTGTGCTCTTTTGATTAGACATGATTTTTCATCAATACTTATTATTATTGAGGGCGTCATGGTTTAAGGGATGATCCGATTAAATAAATGGATACATGCTTTAGTTGATAAATTTAAAGATTTGATTAATAGTTTTGTTTGTGATTGATGTACTTTCCTAATTCCATTTGATATTAGATAAATTATGAGAATGAATAAAGCATTATACTAATGATTAATGCTACTAACAGTTTGATGATTGTGAAAAGAAGGTCATAAGTGCATAAGAATGTTGAATTGCATCAAATTGCATGGACTCTAGATAGAGTCTAGATAATGTGTTGTGTTTATATTATGCATTGCATATGTTAAATCATTTTATTGGGTTATTTGAAATGTTGGTCTCAGTTGTGCAAAGATAGGAAACATCATTGTCAGTCGGCATACACATGGTCAATGAGGTTGTATGAAAAGTGTACATGGTACTATTGGGAGAGGAGAAGCGGAGTCCTTACTTCTGCTACTACAAGGAAAAGAACATGTAGCAGAGGTTTTTAGTGTTACAAGATTGGTTTAAATTGTCAAAAAAATATCCTCTACAACCTCTGTTACTAGTAGCAGATGTTTTAGCGAAGGTTGTTACAGGAATTTGTTATAACTAAATAAAATGTGGCACCTAGAGGTTTTAGCGGAGGTTTCCAAATCGATGCGCTTTATATACAAACACACTCGTGTGTTACAAATAAATCATCACTAGTGCATAACAAATAGTTGGTGCACTGGTGTACTATTAAAATTTAAAGCACTAGTGCCTTATAACTTACATGCACCAGTGCTATAAAACTAAAAATTGTACTGGTGTGTTAAAAACATTACGAGCACTAGTGTGTTATAAAAATAAACACATCGGAGCTTTTACAACATTATAAGCATCGATGCTTTATATAAATATCACACATGTGCTTTTTATAGTGACGAAAGCCTCAATGCAGAACTAGGTAAAGAATGCACCAAACTAGTGGTTTCGAACCTGGTTCCCGACCAATGTTTCTTATTTATGACAATACACCAGTGCGTTTTGAACAACACACCTGTGCATACTGATAGCAAAGAAGCATCATTTTGAGTTTTTGATGTGTTTTTATAATTGAAGCGCGAGTGCTACACATTAATGTCAATGCATTGGTGATAATGCTTTTTTTAATTCATTATTTGTCAAAAATTAACATATTTCTTATAATAATATATATAAATTGAATTTTGATTTTTGCATTTGGATATGATGTTTGGATTAATTTTTTATATCATCAAATTTTGCACCTTTTCATTATAATATTTAATCTCTGATATATTTAATCAACGATGTAACATTTTACTATGACATTGGTAAATGCGATAGAATCAAAAACGTTTTTTATTATATATGAATAAGAAGCTCTTTCTCATAAAAATTCGGACAACGTAAAAGTCCACAATAATTAAAATGTCAATATGTAATTATTACACTTATTTGTAACCTATTGTCTTTCAATTGAGACATTATGCCCATTACAGTATATAAAATGTCTGATTTTCATAGGCAATTATTTTAGAAGACACAACAATTTGTAATAACATCCAATTATATCGATCATCATTGTTGGTTGGAACTGTTGTTAGTGCTCGAGCTCTTTGCATTACTTGGGTTATTAATTTGGAGGAATATTTTGTTGATTGCCTCGATTTTTCCACAAGTTCCAGGATCGTGACTACAATGATTTGATCGTGGAATAATATCATCTGGAAAGCATTAAAGTACATCAAAACATCACTCGATCATGCCTACATCATGTAGCTGCAAGGTCCGCGGTGCTACCTTGTTCATAAATCATTGCACTTGTTGTGGAGCAGGTGTCCTCATCTTCAGCTTCCATCTACAAACATAAAAATAAAGTGTAATGAGTGTATCTGCTTTGGTAGACATAATGCAACTAAAATATATAATATACATGATCATTATCTAAATTAAAAACATACCAAAGAAAGAATTGTGTCCTGAATGATACACATTGTTTCAAAACCAAATCTCATGTCTTTTTCAACAATTGTTCTATTGTCTCCACTTCATACTTTGTTTCTTGCATGTTTTATACCCCATCACAAATTAATATATTTATTATAAGGGTTTTTTGTCATTCCATTAATTAAAAATATAGGGAAGTAAAATAACATAGATACTTACAAAGTCTACAATTAATTTTTTATCCGCCAACATATGCTCACAACCCATACTTAACCCAATGTCAAGAAAATCTTCCGATGGCTCTTCTGTGTATATTAACACGTGTTTGGAGACATCCAATGATGGTAAGTGTAAAATAAAATAAAATATACAGATTACAACATATATGAAATCTAATTTGTTATAACAAAATCTAATTACTCACAAACTTTGCTATCACCCATTTTCTTCCTTGTCATTTTGTCTTTTGTGTTGAATGGGTTATATTTTGTCTTCTTTTCTACAATAAAACAATTGACAACAATTATTTAATGCTTAATTGTTTATTTATATGTACATATGAGCTAAGGATCAATTCAACATCCATTACATCTTCCATCATTTTTATTTTCTTAAGATGGCATTTTGTTCTCTTGTTGTCGGTCCTTGAAGAACATTAAACATATGTGAAATAGATTGTTTAAAACATGTTATCAAATATTCTTAAATTTCATTACTAAATATTAATAAACTAACTCATATTGAATAACATTTTTTTATTCACCTGATTCATCATTATGCAATTTTTCCATCAAGGTTTTACACTCTTTTGCACTTAGATTGTAAAGAATCTTATTGATCTTCCTCATTTTTGCAATTTTTCCATCAAGGTTTTACGCTCTTTTGCACTTAGATTGTAAAGAATCTTATTGATCTTCCTCATTTTTTTGGCTCTCCATGACACGCATTAACGAATACATATTAATCAAACTTACATATAATTCAAACATATTGATTTTATATAGAAATTACAAAGAACTTGTCTTCTTTGCTTTTGTGGATGTGTTGCCATTGTGTCGATTTGAATTATTATTACTTGAACTCTTATCACACATTTTTTTATCAATATACAACATGTACGATTCAATACAAAAGCTATTAAATATATTTTACATATAAATCACACAGTTTTCAAATGATTTAGTAAGCATCGATGCATCACAGACAAAATTGCACCGATAGCAAATATTTTTAGTTGTGTTAAGGGAGTTAAGTTTGGATTGGATAATAAGTATTTTGTATTCTTAGAAAGAATTTAATTATTTTATTAAAATTTAACGTTTGCAAAAATGAATATCGGGTTACGCACACCTAAACTAAGAAAAAATGAAAATAAAAGTCTATGCCATGACATAAATTAAACAGTATGCTACTGAATTTTTTGGTGCGATATGTTGATATTAAGCGCACCAAAGCGTCTTAATTTACTTAATGCATACTTTTTCGCAAAATCTATATAATAAAAAAAATCGCACGTTACCGATGTGCTTATAAAGTAAGCACAACGGTTCTTTATACTAAAAAATGACGCATCAAAAATGTCGAAAGCATTTTTTAGGAAAAAAAAACGATAGGGATGACAAGGTTTGGGATCCAATCATGCAATAAGTGTTCTCCTTGTGTCATATGCCAAACAACTTATATATAGAAGCACAAACGCATTAAATCTAAAGTGCTTAAAATAAAAAGCGCTAATTGTCAAGTGATAAATGGAGATAAACCCTAAGGTAAAATTTTGCAGCCACTTTAAAAAATGGAATACAAATAGTAATTTTTTTTTAATTTTAATAGGAACACAAACAAATAATAAAAAATGTTATTATTGAAATCAATTGTAATTTTTTTTCTTTCTATGCACACTTTTGAGTGATACACAATACCTTTCAAATTCTGATCTTTTGAATAATTTGGTTACTCTACAGTCCTCTCCAATAAGTTTGTATCACAAAACGCTTCCCTCAAAATTTTGGCAAAATAATGAAATAGTGATCAGGTTAAGCTTTTAAATCACTTTATAAAATTACTTTTTCCAAAAATAAATTCTCGTTTTTCTTCAATTGTCAAAAATAGAAAATCGGGCATTTTTTATTTTAATTTTTGGTTTTCCAGTTCACTTTGAGTTGTAGAGCACCAATGCGCTATATATCGTGTAGTGCACTGAATTGATATAATAGGAAAATAAACATATAAAAAGGATTTCCATTTAATTTTATATAATTTCCCATTATCGGTGCCCTATTAGTAAATGGTAGCACCAGTGCGCTAGTTTATATTACATGAACTAGATTTACAATATTGAAAAGGGCATATAGAAATATCTGATAACAAATATAGCAGGAGATGTAATTAGCGGATATTTTAGCATATGTTCATAATCAGTGCGGTTTGTTTCTATCGCTCTAGTGCTTCTTACCACTACAAATGCACAAGTGCATATTAAGTTGATAAGCACATCGTTATACTAAAAATGTTAACTACACTTTTGTTTGAATTGAAAATGAAATATTCATCTCAAATTTTGATTTGATGTTTAGTTTATATTTGTCTTTGGGTTGAAATGATACTTTGGTAGTCAAATTTTCAATTATCTGAAGAACTTGATGGGATGTCTTAAGGATTACATATGTTCTTCATGGGATCTCTCATGTGAAATACGTCCTCAAAAGTTAATTATTAGTTTAAGTTCACAAGTGTGTGTGTGTGTATGATTTAAGTTTTAATCTCTCTCTCTCTCTCTCTCTCTCTCTCTCTCTATATATATATATATATATATATATATATATATATCTTTTTTNAAAAGGAAATATGCATAGTGTTACAAAACTGTTCAATCTAGAGGAGACCATATGTCACCCATAGATCCCAAAATGACATGTTATACTTCCCTTCCCATTACAAAAAAACTATTTCATTCTTCCACAGGGAAGCAAACCCACCCCCCTAAAAAAATATCTTAGCCTATCACCAAGATCCATCACCCCAAGCTCAAAGCCATTACAAAACAAAACAAAAACCACATAAACATCATTTTTCATACTAATCATAAACAAAGAGACAAGGATTAACCCAGGCATGTAGTTGGAGAGGATCCTTCCCTTAACTCATTGGTCATTTGAACCGACGACACATGAACTCGATTAATCATAGGGGATGAAGTTTTCATTGGGATGCACTTGAAAGGATCTTTTGCAAGGTCTAGAACCTCTTCCAAATTGACTATGTTCCTCAGCATATCCTCCTTCAGGTTATTGAATATATAATCCACTAGGTCATCGAAGCTCTCTCGTTCCATCATTGTTTTTCCAACATCTTTCTCATCACCCATTAGGGGATAAGAATTGGCTCGATCCCTTCTCCTCAATCATCAACTGCATTTCTTCATCCTCCATAATCGTGATAGTTTCATCGATGTGAGGGGGAATCTCCTCCATATACTCCTACCCCAGGTCAGGCTCTGGAGAGATTCTCTCTCCCTTTCCTCTTTGCCTGTGATGATTGCACAAAAGCTAGCGAGGAGCCATCGTCACCCTCCAATTACAACTATGTCAAGCTTCCTTTGTACTACCATAGCTTCACCTAGTCTCGTGTCCTTAGCTTTCCTTTCCATTCCACCAATTACCTCACCGTTAAATACCACCGTCCGTCAATATATTCTCCCAAGTATCATCATCAATAGAATTCATTAATGGTTATGGGTTTCCATAAATGGCCAAATCCCATAACACTTTGGCATATCTTCCTCCTAACTTCTTACCGTCTTCAATTGCCACACTTACCACATACTAAACACTCATCTTACCACAAGTCCGGCCTGACCCTCACGTCTCCCTCTATCCCCTTCCCTCAAATTGTTTGGATCACTTAAATGGTACATTCCCTTCTCTACACCTTCTCCATTAAGAATTCGTCCTCATAAGCTCCACATTTAAACCCCCTGCCTACTTCCATATGGAGGGCCATCTTCCACCACGCCCTCCTTGCCTCCATGTGCCACATTTTCGATAGCATGTGGTTCTTGGGCCATTTGTACACCCACATCTAGGAATTCCAGGTCTTTGGGCATGAGGTTCAGACACCTGGTTTTAAACGACCCTTCTTCTATCTCTTCCCATGTACATTTTTTAAGAGAGATATGATCTTTGACTCCATGGTTTGCTAGAAATCCCGCGAAGGAGTTGGCCTATATATATATATATATATATATATATATATATAGAGAGAGAGAGAGAGAGAGAGAGAGAGAGAGAGAGAGAGAGAGAGAGATTTAAACTTAAATTCTTATATATATAAACAAATATGTGGAATAAATGTGAAATTAGTGGAGGCAATCTATGTGGCAAGTTGATTTTAACTCTCTTAAATTAATGTTGCTTTAATGACACTTTTGGATATTAAATACAACAACGGGTGCCAGTAGGGGGTAGAAGGTATGTGATTACATTGAATCACTTATGTGGTTGAGATGACATGATGTACTTACATATGGCACACATCGTTTGAATTATTAAATTGACTTCATTAATATGTTTGCAATTAGACATGTTAGCGTAACGTTCAAATCCTTTCACATCTATCCAAATTACATTATCTCGTTGGGATTTGTGGGAAGTTTGTTTGAGTCGTGATCATATTTTTGGTGATATGCAAAGCTTCCTCAATAGACAGGTCCCACTATCTAATCTCTAGGTGATGGGATTTAAACAAAATTTATTGGATGATCCTCCACAAAGAATGAAGTGGGGCTCATGAAGTTAGTTATAATTAATAATCTATATATTTCTATGAGTCGGGGCTCTATGCCAAACTAGTAATATGAAATTTTCAAGTAGATAATGAAATCGTGAGTTGTGAGTAGAATTCTTAAATATTTTTTTTAGAAACAAAGGTTTTCAATGATTAAGGTTGTTGTGATAAACACACTTTTCTCATTCTTGTAGATCCAAGATGTGCTCAATCATATACACAATCTGGGGGATGCAATTTTCGTCAAATCTATTGGATGGTCCCATAGAGAAAATAAAACATTGACATATGAACTTGATTATGATATAGAATCTATATCTTATATAAGTCATGGATCTATGTTGGATGCATGACAAGTGATTCTCAATACACTCATAAGTCCTATGTAAAAAATGTTGATGTATTTTTTCAGAGAAAAGGTTGTGCTATCGTTGTTAAGATATTTGAAACTAATTTTTAATGCTAGAATTGTACATGTAGGTTTACCTTCAAAACATTTCACCTCTATGAGTGCATGTGTGTGACAATTAAAATATAATAATCCAAACAAGGAATTCAAAATACAAGGAATTTGGTGATTCGAATCACATATGAGTTGAGATGATTTTTTGCTCCAAGAACCTGTTCAAAAAATTTTCAACAGCCTGGTCTCGGCTTTCAACGTTTTGTAGACTTTCTTGCTTGATGTGCAGGCTCAAGCTCTCATCTCTTTGGAGTTTCTGCACTCCCCGTTCATTAATTTATAGGCTCTTCTACTCTGTTTCGATTCAAGAAACTTTTAGTTTTCATTGGAGGTTGGATTCAATGCTTGCTATCGATTGAAGATCTGAAAAATTCACTCCAAGACCATTTTTGAACTTCAAGCTCTCAGTGGTCTTCGGCCTGGGTTTGTGGACTTTGGACTCCTTCTAGATCCATGTGACTAGCTTTCTTTTGGAGTTTGTTGGTGATTTTTTGCTTTTCTTGGTCCTCCCCAGATGCTCCTGTGGTGTTTCTTTCTCTCTGTTAGGGCTTGCTTCGATTCCTGGTGGATGCTCGATTGAGATCGTTAGTTGGTCTGCTCTCTGGTGGATTTCCAGCTTCTGACTGTGTGTGTTGCAGGATATCTTGCTGTGTTGAGTGGAGGTGGCCTTTCTTTGGTTTTTTATCATTTCTTGATTGAACCTCGGGGTCTACGTTCTTCTTTCAATCTACTAGATATTGTTGGATTTTGACCTTTCTTGTGTATCTTTGAAAGCTTCTCTTGCTCAGGGTATTTCTGGCTCAGACTTAGTCTTGGCCTAGTTTGCTCTTTTGTCTAAAGGGTCTTGTTTTCATGCCCTCAGGTGGGGTCCCAACTCCTCTTCCTCTTGAGATTGAGGCATTCAAATGCCTTATTTCTTCATGTGGGAAGAGAAAGGGGAGTCCCTTGAGTCAGTCCTTTGTGAAGAATACTGACATCCCTTCGATTGATCTCCCGACAGAAAGACCTTGTCGGACTTCCTTGAACCTAGCAGAGCGTGGTCTCATAGGTCAATTTACTATACCGTGGCCATCCCCGAAGGTTGTTGAAGTATGGGTCTAGCGAAATTGGAGACCCTTGGTTTTAGAAGGAATTCAAAATCATTTCGTTGGTGGAGGGTATTACGTATTTGTCTTTGAGTCAGTAGAAGATCGAGATCTTATATTCTGAAATGGTCCTTATTTTATGGGTCCCTAGGGACTCTACTTGAACAAATGGATGTCGAATTTTGATCCTTCCCAGGATGTTCCTTTATCTGTTCCTGTATGGGTTAAGCTCCCCCACATTCCCCTTCACTGTTGGAACTCAGAATATTTGGAAGCTATTGGGAATATGCTCAGTAAATACATTGATAGGCAGAAAGGAAAGACCAATATTGCTGCACTAGAAGTTGTGTTGAGGTTGACTTGGATATTGGGCTTCCTGAAGCAATCAAGCTCAACGTGGTCGAATGGTCTCATTTCCAGGAGCTTGACTATGAACAACTCCCTTTTAAGTGTCGATTCTATCATGAATATGGTCATTTCGCCCGCAATTGTAAGAAAAAATAGATGAAGTCTTAGATAAAGCAAATCCAAATCAGTGGATGCAATCTCAGAAAGCAGGATCCTCTAAACTGGTGAAAAATAAAGAGGGATATGCTGGAAATGGAATAAACCCGGTTGTGAATAAATCAGCAAAATATCAGGTTGAAGGAAAGGCCACGACCTCTTCAAATCCTTTCGAGGTATTAAGTTCTCCTGATGAACAGAACTCTCATGTCCTTGAAGATGGTGAACTACAGTACTCTGAAGTTATTTTAGAAGAGGGAGAGTTAAGGAGAGAACCATAGGAATCTAAGCCAGTTCGACTAGACTCTCCTAGATCTGAGCCTTGCATGCAGGACCTTTCTCCCATAAGATCTCCAATTTCTCCTTCTTATGCATATGTGCTAAAGAAGAAAGTTGATTCTTCTGGCTCTTCAGAAGGTGATGGGCAATTTTCAAAAAAGGCTGGAAGGAAATCTCAAAAGGAGATTAGAGAGGAAGAAGTAGAGAGGCTAAAGATGCAGGGTAGTTAGGCCACCATTGAATTGTCATTTGGAAGAAGCAAGCAAAACAGTCCCCCAAAGGGAGGAGAAACTCCCTTCTCCTCAGGTAAATAATGCAGATTAATTCTTGGAATTGCAGGGGATTGGGGAATCCAATGAAGGCTGAAGCACTTAAAGATCTGCTTAAAATGAACCCCTAGGACATTCTCTTGCTCCAAGAAACTAAGATAGAAGAGGATGCTCTTTTATCTATTAGTAAGTCAAAATGGAAAAAAATGTAGGTATGGTCGTAAGTGCCTGGGGATCTCCTGGGGGTATGGCTACCTTATGGTCAGAGGATAAATTTCATCTCAAAAATTCGTTTATAACTCAACACTGGATATTCATAGAATTACAACATATTTCTAGAAAATTAACCATATCACTCTTCAACCTATATTTTCTTGTGTATTATGGGGAGAAAAAAATTTGCTGGTAGTCTCTGTGCGACTATTTGGATTCCCATTCCTACACTAATATTGTCGTGGCTAGAGACCTCAACATAAGTTTGGAACCCAAGGAGAAATGTGGAGGAAACCGGGACAAGGATCCTTTTTTGGAGATGGTCGTTTCCTTGATTCATTCTAGTGATCTTCTCGACATTAAGCCCAAGAAAGGGCGTTTCACATGGTCTAACAATAGAGTTGGTCCGGCTCGAATCTCAGCTTGACTGGACATATTTCTTGCCCAAAGTTCGTTGCTAGATGATAAAATTTTAACCTTAACAATCTTACCAAAGTTAACATCAGATCACCACCCAATTGCTCTCTATTTGGAAAAAGAAGAAAACCTTGGACCTATCCCTTTTCAGTCTAGTCCCCTATGGGTCGAGAGACAAGGATTCTGGGAGTTAATTTCTCATGTTTGGTCTCATTTTATTGACGGCTTGCCCAGCTTTGTATGGGAACAAAAACTGAAACTCTCAAAAATCGCCCTGAAAAGTTGGATCAAAGCTCCTCTCCAAGATCCTACAAGAAGCAGGAAAGTGACAGTCCAGGCTTTAGTTGAGATTCAGCTTAGCATGGAAATTAATGAAATCCCAAAATATCAGTTAGTAGTAGAGCAAGTCACGCAATCATATGCTTCCCTTTCCTTCCGTCAAGAGGAAGAACATCTAAGGCTTAAATCCCACAGTCACTTGTTTCTTCCTGGGGATAAAAATTCTGCTTTTTTTCACCGGCAATGCAGGTTTAGGCTCTCTCTTAATCATATATCTGAAATCTGCACTAGTAAGGGTGAAGTTATTAAAGGCCAATTGCAATTGCAACGGGAAGCAAATGAATACTTCCATCATTTGTTTCATGAAGATGGTAACTCCGATGAAATTTTGAATTTTGATTTTCTTTCTAATATTCCTTCTTTGGTTAGTCATGATAACAATTTTGGTCTTGTTAAATCCTTCAACGAGAAAGAAGTAGTTGATGTAATGTGGGCTATGGAGCCAGATAAGGCCCCCGGGCCAAATGGATTCTCTATCCATTTCTACAAGGTTTTCTGGAACACTATTAAATATGATCTCCTCAGAATGATATCAGCCTTCCTTTCAAAATCCAAAGTTGGAGGGAATACTAACTCTACCTTTCTAGCATTGATTCCAAAGGAAGTAAACCCTGCTTCTTTTAATAGGTTCATACCCATCTCCCTTTGTAATGCTTCATATAAAATATTGGCCAAACTCTTAGCCAATAGATTGAAACCTTTGTTAGGTTCTCGAATTTTTCCTCTGTAGGGAGGATTTGTTAAAGGAAAACATTTGATAGATAATGTGTTTCAAGTTTAGGAAGCTCTCAATTCCAGCTTCCAAAGGAAGGAGAAAGGCATGCTCATCAAGTTAGATATGAAAAACGCCTTTGATTGCGTCAAACTCTCCTTTCTCTATCAAATATTAAGAGCTTTCGGCTTTAGTGCTGAGTTTGTATGTTTGATTAAATCCTGCACTGACAGGCCTTGGATTTCGCCTCTTGTAAATGGTAGGCCAGCATATTTCTTTCAAGTTTCTAGAGGGTTGCGTCAAGGGTGCCCCCTGTCTCCCTTTCTTTATATTTTGATGGTGAAGGAATTTAAGTAGAAAACTCTCTGCTGAAATGGTTGTTGGTTATCTTCCTGGTATTAAAATTGCAAGTGGTGTTGAACCTATTAATCACGCCCTATTTGCTGATGACTCCCTCTTATTGGGAGGGGCCTCCTTAATTATTGCTCGGGATTTCAATGTAATTTTGCAAAACTTTTGTGTAACCTATGGGGCTTTGATTAACAAAAGTAAGAATGATGTATATGGATAGAACGTTGATCACCCATCCCTTCTTAGAATAACACATACTTTGGGATTTCTCGGCTTTGAAAAGTGGGATAAGATCAAGTATTTGGGGCTTCCATTAACACTGGGACCTAGCCCTTCATCGCTGTGGATAGATGTTATTTGCAATATTAAAGCTAAAATTGTTTCCTAGGGAAGTCAATGGTTAACTCAGGCGGGAAAAATGATTTTAATTAAAGCAGTTCTCTCAACTCTCCCCATCTTCCAGTTTTCTCTGCTTCTTGCCGCTAAATCCATTTTATCCCAAATATCCAAACTTCTTCGAGATTTTCTTTGGGAGGGTGGAAAATATAATCAGAAGAAAATGCATTTAGTCAGTAGGGAAATACTTAAAAGACCCATATCGAAGGGGGGTTTGAATATTCGAGACCCTGAGTTGGTGAACTTGGCATTGGGAGGAAAGATTTTATGGCAGTTGTACTCCAACAAAAACCATCCGGTTAGCAAAATATTCTGGAAGAAGTATCTTAAGGGTGATCCACTAAGAAATATCAACTCAGCAAGCACTCCTTCAGGGACAGCAATTTGGAACGTTTGTATAAGAGGACTTGATAATTTTCAGCTTCAACTTTATAGAATTCCTGGAAGTGGGAAAAGGATTCTTCTGTGGGAGGATAAGATATTGGGAAACCTGCCTCTCTCTTCTATCAATTCACTGAGTGAGATTAAGAATTGTTTAAGTAATAAATTCTTCCTTAGGCTGGCAGATATTTGTTCCTGGGACAAAGATGGGAATTGGGTTGGTTGGATCTTTCCTGAGATTCCAGATTACCTCATATCTCAGCATAATTTGTTGATTCTATCCTTAACCATTTTTGCTCCTGTTAATTGTTATTATAAAGATGTTTGGGGGTGGGGCTACTCTGGTAAATATTCAACAGCTCAGGGGTACTCATCTCTTCATTCGCCCCTTGCTTCATGCATTCCCCCAGCAATTTGGAACTCGGTATGGTCCTCCTTTTGTCTGCCAAAGGTGAATTTTTTCACCTGGATTCTTTTGCACATAAGAGCGTTGACTAGAGAAAAATTGTGCATGCATGGGTTCAATGGTCCATTTAGATGTTGTCTATGTAATGCAGCAGATGAAACATCTGAACATATCTTTATGAATTGTGCTTTTTCTCAACAGGTATATTGGGAATTGGTCCTCCGCGGCCTCTCTGTCTCGGCTTCTTCACAATTGAAAGTCACAGCTCTCTTCACCTATTGGCATGAGCGGATCCCCAATTGTCAAGAAAGGAATTCTGCTTTCAGCGTGGAATGGAAGAAGCTCTGGCAGTCTATTCTGAAATTTACCTAGTGGTTGTTATGGAAAACTAGGAATGACGGGATTTTTAATGGCAAGCAGTTGACTCCAGAGATTGTAGTGAAAAAACAAAATTGCTCATCTCAGAAACAGTGCGTAACTCTTTTTCCATGTCAGCATTTCCATATGAGGTTTACGCTTGGATTGGAAATTGTTTTGATGGCATAAAAATCCGATCTCCTGCAAACCAAGATGCTCTCCACACTGGCGAATCCGATGTAATGAGTCAAAATTATTAAATATGTGGATGAAGTCCTCCTCGGCTTGTATTTTCTTTGATGGTGCGTCTAGGGAAATCCCGGGACATCCAGAGCTGGGGGGATGTTAATTTCTCCTGATAAGATGACGAAAACATGCTTCAGCTAGGGGCTTGGTATAATGTCAAATAATCAATCCGAGAGTTATAGTCTTCTTAAGGCATGTTAATTGGCAAAGGAGGCTGGATTTAAGTCAATTCAAGTGTTTGGGGATTCAGAACTCTTGATTAAAAAGTTAAATTCGAATGGTCTCTTTAACAACCTAGCCTTGAATTTAATTCTGCAGAGAATTCGAATTACAATGAAAGAGTTTGAAAAGGCTGACTTGTTTCATATTCCGCGAGAATTAAATGGAAGGGTGGATTCTTTGGCAAATAAAGGTTGCCTTCTTACTCAAGGTCATCTCAGTCTTAATGGAGAAACTAGTGTGTTTCAGTCAATACCTTAAGTTCAGTTTGGTGTTGCTCCTTCCTTCTGTAAGAAATTGCATAATCTTTGATTTCTGTAGTAGTATTCTTCTTGGTTGCAAATGGCTGAAATGACAATTACTCTTTTAGTATTGGAATTTTTTCATAAGATATATATATATATATATATATATATATATATAGTCGTTTTTGTAAAAAAAAAAACATTTCACCTCTATCAGTGTTGATTATCTTAAGTTGTAATGAAATTATTTGTACCTTAACTCCTTAGGGTAGTTCCTATGTTATTTGGTTTATAAATAATAAGACTTATTATCCCACATGAGTTAGGTTATCTAGTTTCCATATACAACATAAATAAATAAAAATTAATAGATTATTCATTTCTCGTTCTACTCATATCCTCATGCTTTTGTGTTTTTTCACGAGTTCCTTATCCTCTCATACTCTTTGAAGGTATGTTTCAATATTTGAGATGACCTATTGCAAGAGATTTCAATTGGCATTTGGTGTGTTATTTGATTAAATTTTGAAAGAACCTTTCATTTTTCACCAGATCCCTTTGCTAGGTAGTTGTTTTTTTCCAAGGTAGGTGGGTAATGGTAGTTTTCCAATGTTGGAGGTCATTTTTGTTTTGGTTAGAGTTCTCTTTTTATACCAAGAAAATGTTTCTTCTCTTACTAGTGGTTGGATGTCATACCATGAAATGTCTCTTTGATTTGGTCATTTAAATATATGTGAAAGTTCTCATTCTTTTAAGTGGAGATACACACAACATCAACACAAATATAGGGGACAATTTGCATGTTTGTCACTAAGGTTCACTTCAAAAAATGGACAAAATTGATTATTATTTCATCATGAGTTGTTTTAATACTAACTATTTTTTCAAATAGATCATTTTTTATACTTTCTTGCTAATTATTATTTTACTAATCAAATTACTAATTGTATATGTATTTTTCAAGTTTTGGATTTGTATTTTACTATTCTATCTTCCAAAAATTAATTTTATATTTTATTCAATGTAAGTAATCTAATAATTTTTCCTTCAGTCACGTTTTCCCTTTTTTCATGCTTTAATTTTTTGTGTATTTTTCAAAGATAAATATAAGAGATAGAGTTTTTTTTCTTAAATTGTATAGATAAAGTTATGAAATTATCCATGATATCACTAATCACGTAATTGATATATTGAATTCATAATAAATATATTATTGTAATGGTTCCAAGATTAATTATTATCCTAATGCGTGTGTATAAATAATTAAATTATCCGTTATATTTTGTATATCTTATTACATTTATATAATACATTTAATTATTTATAATAATATAATACATATAACCCAATGGTTTAGCTCAAGTGGTTGAGAGTTGTGAGTTGTAAGCATAAGATCTCTGGGTCAAATCCCCGGGTGGATATATATATATAAGGGCCTCACTTGATGTTTCCATCAGGCTAGACTCCGTAATCAAGCCGACAAGGTGAGGCCCCTTCGGGTGGCCACCCTGAGAATTATTCACGTGGATGTAGCAACTCCTTCGGAGTTGTGATTCACATTGAAATATATATATGTGTGTGTGTGTGTGTGTGTGTGTGTGTGTGTGTACATATACATATACATATACATATATATATACATATATATGTATATGTATGTGTGTGTGTGTGTGTGTGTGTGTGTGTGTGTGTGTACATATATATATACACATATATATGTGTACACACACACACACACATATATACATGTATGTATATATATGTGTGTGTGTGTGCGCGCGCGTGTGTGTGTGTGTGTGTGTATATGTGTATATATGTATATGTATGTATATGTGTGTG
>LPNX010753837.1:235155-318868 GCA_001517045.1 Pseudotsuga menziesii
ATGATGTTGGTTAACATCATCTAACATACCATCATCACCATCTAAAAAACATAACCACTATCTAAATTACACAAAGTTATCTAACATCATCTAAAATACCCATCTATCATTACCTATCAAACATGGTAATAACCATATCATATTCACATAAAAAAATAGCTAACATAATCATACAAATTCCATCAATCACAGTCAACATACACATCTAAAAAACACAACCTTTACCTAATAACATCATGTACCATACACATTGAACATCACTTAGCATACACATCTAATAAACCAAATATTCACATCTAGTATTTTCACCTACCATCATCTAAGATAAACATATTCTAATAATTACATCTAAAATCACCTAACATCATCTAACGTACCATCATTATCATCACCATTTAACAAACATTAACATCATCTAAAATACACATATGAAATTAGCTAACATCATATAAAATATACATCTATCATCACCTATCAAATATGATAAGCACCATTTAACATACACATAAAAAATTTCGCTAAAACATATAACACATATAAACGACATCTAGAATATAAATCTAAAAATTCACATAGAACAAAAAACAAACATTGTCTAATATCATCATCACACACATCTAACAGACATATATAACAAACATGTCTAACATGTCCTAACAATATACACATCAACACCAACATATAAATAAAGTACAACAACTTGAACATAAAAAATGCACCATATATATATGAACAATAATATCAAACTCATGATACACAATGTCAAATATACATATAAAGTTAAATATCTAATATAGCATATATCGCTGGTCAATGTCTAGAACCAGAGGCACCAGTACCTCCACCAGCCAGAGGCATCCTCTCTAGAATAGTCGAAGTTGTGTATGTAGTAGAGGCTAATGGATGGTCGTATGTTCGTGGAGGAGAGGTTGGCTGACGACGTGTAGTGGAGTCGATGGAGATGGTGTTGGGTCAATTGCATGTGGAGGAAAGAGTGGTTGACCAGACAGTGGAGGAGGAGATGGTGGTTGTTTGTCATGGCGAGTTGCATAAAGAAGAGGTGCATGAGATGAGGGTTTGTTAGCTGGGTGAGGAGGAGTAGATGCTGGAGGATATGGTGCATGGTCAAATCGATTAGGTGGAGGAGGAGTTCGATGACATGGTGTCTAGTCAATTGGGGGAAGTGAAGGAGGTGGAGGAGGAACTAGATGAGATGTTTCCAATTCAACCTAGTGAGGTGAAGGAGGAGTTGGAGGAGGAGCTTGATGAGATGGTTCCTAGTCAACTCGACGAGGTGATGGAGGAGGTGGAGGAGGAGCTAGAGGAGATGGTGCCTTCTCAACTCAGTAAGGTGATGGATGAGATGGAGGAGGACCTGGATGAGATGGTGCCTGGTCAACTATGTGAGGTGATGGATAAGGTGGAGGAGGATCTAGATGAGCATCTAGATGGTGCCTAGTTAACTTGCTAAGGTGATGGAGGAGGTGGAGGAGGACTTGGATGAGATGGTTCCTGGTCAACTCAGTGAGGTGATGAAGGAGTTGGGGGAGGATTTGGATGACATGGTTCTTGTTTAACTCAGTGAGGTGATGGAGGAGGTGGAGGAGGAGTTGTATGAGATGGTTCTTGGTCAACTCGGTGAGGTGATGGAGGAGGTGGAGGTGGAGGTGGAGAAGGAGGATGACCACCCTCATCAGATGGAGTAGATGGAGTCTCAATGTCATGTCCATCCCTCAACATTTCTATAAGGCTAGTAGCTTCAATGATATGATGCATAAGAAGCATCATATTAGTAAATAGGTCCCTCCACACATCCACAACTATGGGGTCTCATGTGATATTCTAAAATGGTATAGGGAAGACTACCTACTCATCCATAAATACAAATAACTCAGTCCATCAAATGTTGTTTGTCTCTAATAGCAGGCCTGCAACGCATGCCAGGTCTCAATAGCTCAAGAACCTCGCCCACCAGCCAAACCTCATCCATATAAATGTCTGCAGGTTGGGGAGGCACCTCCCCAACAAAGGTACCAATATTTTCAAAATATATAGTACCAACCCATAATTAGACAATTAGAAAACAATTTAATTTCCAATTTAAAGAAAATATTAGAAATAATTTTATTTGCATTAAGTAAGACAATCAAGTGAAACTATATTAATTTAAACATAACAATAATATTACCTCAAGCATTTGATGGCTCCTCTAGGGTGAAGAAAATGTTGGAACATCCTCACCAATCCAAACCTGCATAAGGACACACCACCATGTCTAAATTGTTCTCATCCTCATTAGCTTGTAGGTCCATTATCTCTGATGTGATCCTAGCAGGGAACATTGGCTTGCCCCTCTTGGGCAGTATCTGGCCCCACATATGCATTTGTGGCTTAGTCATTGGTTTAGGAGGGTGATGATCAAAAAAAGTCCTCATGACTGGAAACCTCTCTAAAAAAAAACTTTGAATCAAAATGGAAGTTGGCCCTTCCCTCAAACTATGCACGACACCTATCAATAGAAAAACAGGACTGCCACAAAAGAATCACAAACCACCAAATGCATCTTGGCCTCTACACTAAAGAAATAACATAATATAATAGAGGGAAATTAATGTGCTTTCCATCAATGGTGTAGTGCACAATGGTTATTACCAACAATGAGATGCACCTAACCTTGTCTCTACCAAAAGAAGAGATGTGTAGATGTCCACGAGAAACCTGAAAATCCGCTAGATCAACAACACCATCACTGAGATATCCCAGAGAATAGATAAGATGACTCTCTAGAAATCCTATGTAGATTGGGAAATCAGGGAAGTGGAGAAAATGATCCCCTCTCCAAGATGTCCCAGTGATAAAATATATATCCTCCTCAGTGGGATGGAACCACTTATTGGGACCAATGCAGAAGGCCTATCTCGAGTGATCCCATTGACGGTTTAACTACACAAAAAATGTCGAGTTCCCCTTCAAGGATGTAGCCTCCTCATAGAACTTAAGGAGGCCTAATTCCCTCAAGAGGACTCGTGTCTATGTAGTAAAGGGGTGAGGGTACAATTCCCTCTCCCTCTGTCTCACCTCCCATGCTTGTAAAGCATCATATGAGTCAACTCATTGTTGTTGCTCCTCTCTGGACTAATGTCTCTAATTAATATATAAAATACATCAGTCTATTATATAAAACATAGCAAATAAATAAAAATTAAATTTTTATTTATAAATATGATTTTTTTTTCTTCTAAAAACACTTGAATTTCCACACTAATGCGCCTAAAACAAAGTCAAGCACCACCAATGGTGCATAGTAACATATATGCACTAGACATGGCGCACCACTCATATGTAATGCACTGATTAACTAATTGTTTTTAATATAAAATCGACACGACATGTTGTATAAATGTAACACACCGACACATTCAATACATGACTATCATCGACATAGTGCGTATATAATAGAACCCATAACCAGAGCACTCCTAGAGAGGCTCGGGATGGTGTCGATGCCTCCCTAAGAAGTGGATGCACTAGTGCATGTGTTAAACGTTTAAGCACCGATCATGGTGCACAAAAAAATATGCAACGAAACGTTATTGGGGTGTGCATTTGTCAAATAGTGTGGAGCACAACTGTTTAATAAGATTCTTGGCCCATTTACCTTAATGTAGCACCGCAAGCACTGCATAGAAACCAATAAAAGGCACTAGTGCATTGTAAGATTAACACAATGAAATTCCATATTTTAATTTTTTGTCCATTATGCTAGGATGAAGTAGTGCGCCATGGAAGTGTATTGTGATTTGGGTTAAAACAACACACATGTTTTTGTGTGCCTCTTGCAATTAAGCGCGCCGATGTGCTCTATACTATGAACACAACAAGTAGATTTTTTATTTTTTTAAATTAATATGTGGCAGTGCTCTATTGTTTACCGCACTTAGGTAATGGTGGGATTGGTGTATCTGTGTGGTGATACATCGTTTGTAGTGCGAGGAATGAAGAGCACCAGTGCATGTATATAAATTAATGCACCATTTCAAGAGTTTTAATTTTTATTTAAAATGACACAGTGCGCTATATGATTTAGCACAATGTAAACGATGCTCTAAGTTGGTCGGTTATTAATGCACCGTGAACAATGCACCCTATAAATTTACAGGGTGCACTGTGGCGCGGTGCGAGTTGAAGCACAAGAATGCACCGTGCATAAATTTTAGTTTTATTTTTTTCAATAGTGCAAATCCAAGCTTAATTTAAAATTTTAGTCCACTAAAATTTTAAGATAGAATAAAACAAAGAGATTACATGGACATTTGTTGATTAAGGATGCATGGTTGCCTCGTAGTCCAAAAAATAAAATTTTCCCATCATTTGGAAAATTTCAAAAATTACGTATAGGAAGTGGACATGAGAAATACAGATAAGAGGAGCACCGATGATAGGGCACTTTAGGGAGGCAAAGGTGGCACTAGTGCTTGAGAGCTCAAGAGAACTATGGAATGGTAAAAATGAATAGTTTTGTTGGAAACTTTTTTTATTAAACCTTGGTTCGGTGCACCTTTGCATGAATGCATCGATTCGTTTTGTTATGAGGTGCACCAGTGCTTTCGTTCAATAGAAATGCACCATTTTGTTATAAAAATTTTATAAAATGTGGGCGCAGAATTTTAAATAAAACATAAATAAATTTTAAATTATCCCCAATCTGATGCGCTTTTGTTTTTAACACATTGATGTTTTCTCTTGGATTTAATACTCTGGTTCTTTATGTATATCTAAACACACATATTGGTTGTAAAATATTAAAACTGTTAACTTGAAATTTTTTAATATTACTCGATTCAGTTCTATACAAATTGCACAAGTGCTTTTGCTTATATCTAGCGCATCGTTGATGGGTTTTTATTTTTTAATATATTATTTTTGTCCTATGTTTTTTGGGTA
Source organism: Pseudotsuga menziesii (assembly GCA_001517045.1). Classification (NCBI taxonomy): domain Eukaryota; kingdom Viridiplantae; phylum Streptophyta; class Pinopsida; order Pinales; family Pinaceae; genus Pseudotsuga; species Pseudotsuga menziesii. The sequence goes on from LPNX010753837.1 coordinate 240,100, forward strand.
AGATATGGTGTGTTACATGTACATATGCATCAAGGCTTTTGTTGAAACCTAGTGCACTGATTATGGTGCTGATACGTTCAATGTACGTACACACTGGGGCATATTTTGCATTTAACGCACCGATATAGCCAGTTTCTTTTAATATAACATATTTTTTCTCGTATCAAAAGAGGATTTTTGTGATCGGTGTGTAACTTTTATTACCACACTAGTGCGTATACACATGGAACACACAGGTGCGGTTGTCATTTACAAAGGCATCGTTTAAAAATATCTACCCTCTTTCCTCTGTTATAGACCTCTGCTATAAATGAATATTTGGGCTCTTTTATTAGGGGATTTTTCTATAACCACCATTAGAGGGTGTTCTCCTTGTAGTGTGCCTACTAGCACTTATTTCCATGAAATGTGTTGAAAATAATAATTTACTTTACTCAAAGATTTCATGTTGTCGTGGGGGTTGGGGTACAGACTTGGTCACTGACAGGTGTCTAACTAAGGGATGAGAAATAAGGTGTTACCGTATTCCTCTGTAACCATTAGTCTCTCAACAAAGTAGTAATTACCATTCCCCACCAAGGAAAATTAATGCTTGTCAAAGAGTATAAGTGTCATGTCACCCTTAATATCAAACAATACAATAAGCATATAGATAAAGTATACTTATGCATATACCTATGATCCGGATCTTGGGGGATGAGACTCGGCGACATGGATGCCGAGAGAGGGGAAGAATAGATAGCATAATGGACCAACTATGAGAAAGACACATTAGCGAGATCTAGGATGTGAATAGCCTAGATAAAGAAACATAGATTATATAGGCCACATGGAGGGGTGAGGTTTAAAGAGGGTTCTTTGAGCCTCACCTCTCAAACTATACGAAGAAAAGCACCCATAACCAATAACCCATTAACTCAAAAGATTAACACAAAATAATAAAACCCAATGTAGGAAGCCAAAAATCCTTGAATGCTTTATTGAGAAGGCATAGAGCCCTTTTATAACATTATTACAATGTGCCTTGGGGCCATACCATGAGCCAAAACTATGGGTTGTCAAATACCATGGATGGGATAGGTATAATGTGCCTTGAAGCCATACCATGGAACAAAACCATGGGTTGTCAAATACCATGGATTGGAGAGGGTGGCCTCTCCATTTAATACGTTTATGATGAATGGGAGAGGGTGGCCTCTCCATTTAATGCTTTTATGACTTATAAATATGAATTTAGACCATATGCCCTATGAAATTTGGATCTTTCTCCCCCCCTTAGAAAATGATAGTCCTTGTAATTTCATGCTAGAAAGAGACCCATGGTTACAATGTTCCAATTTCCAATGAAGAGAACGGTGTTGTGTGGTTAACCCATAACCGTTGGTTTTGTGGGGTTGACCCATAACCATGACCATGGGTTTTGTGTGGTTGAACCATAACCATAACCATTACTGTGGGTTTTGTGTGGCTAACCTGGAACCATAACCATGATCGTGGGCTTTGCGTAGTTAACCCATAATCATGCGTTTTGTGTGGCTAACCCATAATCGTGGGTTTTGTGTGGTTGACCCCTAACCATGGGTTTTGTGTGGATGACCCATAACCATGATTACAATACATAACTATGCATTTTGTATGGTTTACCCATAACTATGGGTTTTACGTGTTTGACCCATAACCATGATTACAATATAATGTCATAAAAGTCCGAAAAATGCATGGTGTTTGGTGCAGTTGATGTCTCGCTGCAAATCCATTCATAACTTCTGATCTAGGTGATGAAACTGAATTCCGTTGAAACCTTTGCATCCATATAACATACTTGCTTTGCGGTGGCCCACAGAATGAGAAAATGTTTGTTGAAGCTCAGGGGACGCACATGCATTGGTTTTGCAGACATATGTTGCTTTAATCGATGATATCTATCAAACCATAAATCCAAAAGGAAAACCGTGAAATACCCATTTTAGCTGATGAAAAGAATTTTCTAATGAGATATAGTGGAGGATATAAAACTTCTTGTAGATATCGTGACACATATTTTAAGTTGATGTATGTGCAACCGCACTATGTACAAACATGTGCTGCTTCAAACAAGCGTATCTCACAAACCAAGAAGGTAAATGAGAAACTGAAAAATAGTCATTTTAGATGACAGAAATATATTTCCAATGAGCTATTGAAGAGCCTTTGAAACTCTCTGTAAGAAGTGCATCATTTGTTTTAAGTTTGCATAGACGTGTTGACCTCTATTTCTCCTATCATGGTGTTTATATGATGGTTGTACAACTATGGTTGGCAAGAGAGTGTAGAGAACCACAAAGGATGCCAAGGGTTTGTAGAGCAACAAGGGTTGTGGTAGAGATCATGGAACTTCCTCTTGCAACTTAGATATTTGGTAGTTCCTGAGGAACAACTGTGATGGTTACATTACATGGCCTAGTAAATGGATTCCAAGTGTGCCAAGAGGAGGCTGGAAATTCTTGCATATATTTGAACCTAAACTTTGCTCAAATCCTTATTCCCATGGAGAACGTACCTGCTTTGATACCACTGATCTAGATCTTAGGGTCTGGGACCTGGAGGCTTGGATGTTGAGAGAGGAGGAGAATAGATAGCATATTGGACCAGCTATGAGAAAGACACATTAGTGGGATCTAGGATGTGAATAGCCTAAACAAAGAAACATAAAGTATATAGGCCACATGGAGGGGTGAGGCTCAAAGAGGGTTCTTTGAGCCTCACCTCTCAAAATATACTATGAAAATCACTCAGAACCAATAACCCAATAACTCAAAAGATTAACACAAAATAATAAGACCCAATGTAAAATGCCAAAAATACTTGAATGCTTAATTGAGTAGGCATGGAGCCTTTTTATAACATTATTACAGTGTGCCTTGGGGCCATACCATGGGCCAAAACCATGGGTTGTGAAATACCATGGATGGGAGAGGTACAATGTGCCTTGAAGCCATACCATAGAACAAAATCATGGGTTGTCAAATACCATGGATGGGAGAAGGTGGTCTCTCTATTTAATGCTTTTATGATGAATGGGAGAGGGTGACCTCTCCATTTAATGCTTTTATAATCCATACATCTGAATTTAGATCACATGCCCTTGAAATTCATATCACCCTATTACTTAGTATGGAAAAAATTTAAAGAGATAATATGTATGGATAAATTATCATTGTAGGCACATGCATATTATACATTAAAGAAACTAATGTATTCTATATATGACAAAAATAAATGAATTTAGGAGTTGTGGATGTATTTAAAAACAATGTATAGAAATAACTCACTGAAAGTGTAGCCACATCAAGGATGAGAAAGATGAACTTAGGAAACCTTTACGAGTAAATCTAGCGGGGTGATGAAGGAACACTCAAAACTAAAAATTAAACTTGGTGGTTTCATGTGATGAATAATCCTTATTTTGAATTATAAAAAAATAAATTACTTGTCTAGGGAATGACACATGGAAGGGTGCTATCATACTATTAAATAATTAAATGAAAGGGTGTTTTTCATGAAGAGACATGTGGCTTTAGCCACAAAATCTATAAAAGGAAAGTTTGAATAAAGGAAAAGACGCAACTTACATCCTAACGTTAGATGGTTACCCTAATACTAAATTATTTTGGTGATTGTTGAGAATTTAGATCTTGTTCTTGTTACTTCTTGGAAGTTGGGAAACTAGACAAGCGTGTTAGACTACATATTGTATTTCCAAATGCAAGTACATTTTCATTTAACCCCATCGTAGATTGGGATCCAGATTTTTTCCATAAGAAATTGGTAGGAGGTCGGTTTGTTGATTGGAAAAGCAAGGAATTCTTTAATGGAAACATACTCTTTGACAAGAATTCATATTTCGAAGCACCCTCGTCTCAAAAATGATTAGTAAGTAGAGCCAAGGATTCCCGAATTTGAATGAGACAAAGTATAGATAGTGTGGGGAATAGTTTAACAATATGTATATAAAAAAATTAGAACTCCAAGTGAGTCTTGATAAGTCTTAAATCTTGATCGAAAAGAGAAAATAGTCCACAATTTAATTTAGTTTGTACAGTTTCATGGTACACACATTAGATTACCCATTTCTATTCAAAAGACATATATATATATATATAGATATATATATTTTTAAATGTTGTATTACAAAAGAAAGGTATTATACTTGTCATCCAGTTGTATTGTGATATTTGTCTAGTCATAATCATAAAATGCACTTGCTCTACTGTTTTCAACATATTCTCTAATACTTGATAAAGTGGAGAACTTCCCATGCGATGATATTTAATTTTATATGACTTCATTGTTTATATAAATGGACATGAAAGGTAGAGATGGTTAGGGTTTGGAGGGAATTGCTTATGAAAACCCTAGTTGGAGGATAATGAGATGTTGTAGCATACTTGGAGCCCATATAATCATCTCTGGTTAGCCTAGTACCAACCACAAGAAAAAAAGTGGGAATCCTTTTTGCTTCTTCTATATATCCTCGTTACGCTTTTAATAATGGGTTTTTAGCTTTTTTCCTCTTTTTTATTTTCTTTTTTCCTATCTCAAATTAATTGGGTGCTCTCCAAGCTTAGTTTTTGTTGCTTTCAGTATGTAGGGGTGTCCTTAGTTAGGTTTTATTCTTCACGTTAGTTAAAGGGGTAAAGTTGTTTTGCAGTTTATATCCGACTTGGACTCTGGGATCTATTACACATTGAACTTAATGGATCTGGTAAAAGTTACATTAAATTCCCTGTCAAACCATAAAAATAGGGATTCTTCTATTGATAAGACCACTCTATCCTCCACAAAAACTTGCAGTTATGTTTTGGGTAAACCAGTTGCAGAGAGAAACCCCCGTTTGATAGGAGATCATGTGCGCACTCGGAGGAGACTTAAGACTAACAAAGCAAGGGAATATCTGGCGATATATGAATTGGGAGTGGATGTTAATCTTGATAGAGTTGAAATTCTTTAGAAAATGGATTTAGTGGGGAGAGTGGAATTCACAAATATTAATAGAATCGAATTATTAGACTAGGTTAACAAATTCTGGGTGCCGAAGGTTGGTTATGCCCCAAGAATAAATCTGTTGATTAATGGGTGGATAATTTTTATCTTCCTGGACAAGGAAAAATTTGATACAATACTTGGAAGGGTTTGTCTTTACAAAGAAGGTTCTCTTCTACTAAAAATATGGCATTTAGATTTTATTCCGGCTAAGGAAAAGCAAACCAGAAGACACCTTTGGATGCTTTTACCAAGGTTTCCATTGGATCTTTGGACATAAAATGTTCTTGAAGGTCTAGCAAACTCTATGGGGAAATACATTAGGGTTGATAAAAATTCTCTTTACAGTATGAGCAATGTTGGCCCGGAAAAGGGGCATAAGAAGTAACTTTGCGTGCACAGCCAAGAAAGATGTGCACGTGCGTGATGGAAGCCAAGGAAGAGCGCAAAGGATGAAAAGGGCCCGCAAAGGCACGACAGGGAGTGCACAAAAGGGGAAACGAACAGAAAGCGATGGATATGGGATCCAGATCATGGCCATATAAGACAGCATAAGCCTGCAGCTACGCACATACGAGAAGATATTTGTAAGTCAGGTCGATAATGCCTCGTATCAAGTCATGATCACCACAGTTATAACCAGAGGGGTGGCTGATGGTGACAGTTAACAGACTGCCTGTAAATAGTCAACCTAGCAGTGGTCATGTAAATTAGTATAAATAGGAAGGATACAATGGGTAGAGGGTTGGATTTTGTTAGTCGCAATTATAGAATAGGTGTATAGGCGAGAATTGTATACAGTTGCAGAGGGAAGGTCTAAGCAAGGGTAATTAGAATAATGTAAGGGAAAGAAGCTCTGCTAGAGTGGTGCAGACGTGAGGAGAGTCGATCCAGGCTGTGTGCGGATCTGTAGATAGAAGCGGTAGATTAGGAGAAATAAGACAGAGAGCATGAGAACCATGAGTTTGAGCTTAAAGACATATCTCTAGATCAATCTGCATCCTGCAGACTGCAAGGTGCTATATCTTTTCTCATGCCAGATGAAGAGCACCTTGGTGGTTTTTCCCAGATGGGTTTCCATGTTATTTCTTATGTTCAATGGAATGATTATTGTGGTGAATGTTTATGTGATTGATTAGTAGTTATTGCCTATGTATTATTAACATGGTTCAGTTCTTGTTATTTCTTGCAATTAATGGATGGATGTAAGGAACATTGTGTTGAATAACGTTGTATAACTGTGCATCGTCATTCTAGTTACGTCTTATTATGAACCCTATCGCAAGTCCTAGAGCCAATAGACTTGAGTCAGCTACGCCGCACCAGTTGCACCAGCTATGAGGAAGAACGAAAGACCAAGTCACACGCAATGACATAATATTGTGCTCAGTCGCACAGGTCTAAATCCTATGTCTGGTCACCCTGCTGCCTTCATTGAGCCCTTGGTTGCGAACCAAGTGACTATACTTCCTCGACAATCGTGGAAACTTGGTTCCAATGGTTACCCATCTATGAGATATCTCGGGTGAGACTGCACCTACTTCACAGGTGTTGCCGATGGGGATTTCCATATCGGGCCGATATCTCGGGTAGTTGTTGGATCAACAGGCTGCGCAGGACCCAGGTCGTGCGAGAAGGGAAAAGCGGCCAACAAATGGTTCCGTTGTTGGGACCCTTTTGATTGAATCGGGGAAATGGTGTGGCACCCAATGAAGGAGGAGATAGAAAATTGGATGGACGCTAAACTAACAATGGTTACGCAAGAGAAGGCCATAGTAGTTGAATCGTATAGTTTGGGGGCAGATATGTTGGATAGAAACTAGAAGGAATATGGAAGGTAGCCAGGAGAGATGTTCCCTGGGAGCTCTGAGGAGGAATTGGACACTAGTTTCTTGAGAAGTGGAAGGAGGTTTCGGTCAGGAAAGAGGAGAAAAGTAACCAAAGATAGGAGGGCCTATATTTTTCCTAGGGAGGGTGCATATGGATGCGAGTCATACCTAGACGAGGGATCCTGTGATGAAGAAGAGGAGTATAGCCCGGTTTCTAAGAGAGTAGAATCAGGAGGGTCTGCATAATTACCTCAAATAGAACGTGACTATAGTAGTCCAGAGAGATTCCTAGAGCGAGAATTGGGAGTCCCTCACGTGAACCCCTTTTGAGCACTAGTAGCTCTAGTGGTGAGACTGGTGCGCAAGGAGGCCCACCAATGGTCCTTGTAAATCCTGTAGATTCAAGGAACTCAATGAACAATCTTGGCACCTCCATAATGGCGGGAACAGATGTCTGACTACCCACTTTTACTGGGGATGCAATAGAAGACCCAGAACAGCATTGGTTTCTGTGTGAAGCTGTCTGGATGGTGCACTTAGTGCATAATGCCAATATAAAGAAGGGACAGATGATTACAACCTTAAGGGGTCACGCCCTGGATTGGTTCATGAAGTTTTATGTCGTCCTAGACGAAACACCACAGAAGACCCTCGAGGAAATCTGAGCTACAATGATCTCAGAGTTCAGAAAACCCAAATTAGAGTCCCAATGTATTACCGAAATCAAAGAAATTAAGCAGGTTCCGGTAGAAACAGTATGGGACTTCGACCAGCAGTTTAAAACACTGATGGCTAAGGTCAGCTTCCAAATGTCGGATGCACAGCATAAAGAGTGGTTTATTGCTGCACTGCTACCACATATAAGAGGGATGCTTATGTAGCAGAAGATCTCAACACATACGGAGGCATTGGAGTTAGCCATGAAGTTATAGGCTTCACCCATAGGGGACGGTGCTACAGGGATGGTGCAGATTCAGTCCCTATTGGCCAATCTGAATATCCAACTCCAAGATATGAAGAGGGGAATAGGGACCCATGAGGACCTCCAGTGTACCCATTGCTAGACCAACAGACATACCTTCGTGTAATATTTGTCAAACGAGAGGACATTGGGACATCGATTGTTTTTTTATGCATAAGACGGTATGTAAACCCGCCAATCTTTATTGTAAATTTTTTAAATCTGTAGGACATGATGAAAATGATTGTAGGGCCTACCAACTCAACTCATCAGGGAGAAAACGGTAAATGCATATTTAATGAAAATAGAGGAGCAAGTAAAGTTTGAACAGAACCCCCCCCAGTTCCAAGCTCCTCCTCAGTTCCAAGTTGCAAAACAAATCCCATATCCACAATAGTTTCAAATGGCAACTTAGTTTCAGGATAGGGGCCCGTATAACTTGTATCATCAATAGTACCAGTAACCGCAATACCTGTTACAACCACCTCAAAGGGGGGGTGGAAATTTTAGGGGTCGGGGAGGAGGATTTGGCCGAGGAAGAGGGCCAATTGTATGCTATAATTGTGGAGTACTGGGGAATTATGATAGGGACTGTCTAGAACATACAAGGAATTTCTCATACTATAGATAGGATCACAATGTGGAGCAATTCCCATAGCTCATTGTTCGATGGTAAGCTAGGACGCTTGGACCAGCCAACCCAGTACCAAACCCTGTACCTAATACTGCACCAAACATGGTACCGAACCCTGCACCCAATCCTGTGCCGAATTCTCCCAATACGAATTCCAATAATAATATCCAAATGATAGTCCCTGAACCACAAGAACCCAACGCGGCAGTGGTCACAAGGGGAGGTGCCACGACAGGAGCAGACCAAGCCACGCAGACAGATCCTGCAACGCACGCACAACCTCATGTGCGACCTGCTGCAAAGAAGAAAGTACCAATTGACGTTCAAGAACAAAAGCATATATTCAAGGATGTGTGTCCATATTTCATTGGTGCAGAACAACCGTCTACCTCCAGTAGAGTGAAAGATATGCCTGAAATATTTCAGAAGATATTGGAACAACAAAGTACGAACAAAACTGCAAAAAAGGTTAGTAAACTTAAACCTTTCTTATCAAGTTGTCTAACGCTAATCAAGGATAAGGAAGTGCTTGCAGAACTAGAGGCCCTTGTTGAAGCACTCCCAGGAGAAGGCCCTCCGCCAAAGAAGGTTAACAGTATCAAGACCAGACTCAAGACAGGACGTGAACTCAGAATGACCGTGCAAATTGGTGATTATGATATGGACTACATCATCTTTGATCTGGGATGTGACATCAATATTTTAACACGCCAGATGTGGGAAATAATGGGTAAACCACCTTTAGAGTGGTCTCCAATCCAATTGAGGTTTGCGAATCAAGAAAAGGTCATTCCTGTGGGTATGTTGGGTCAAGTTCAAGTGGACCTTGAAGGATTACACACTTTCGCAGACTTTGAAGTTATAGATATAATAAACGACACTACACCATATCCTGCACTACTTGGGATTGATTGGGCAATAGAAAACCAAGCAATTATTAACTTCAAAAGAAGGATCCTGTCATTTGAGGATGATGAGATGTGGGTCGTTGCACCTCTTGACCCACTAGAAGGACCAAGGTACATTGAACATGTGTTCAACGAAGGGAATGATGACCACCCAGACACTATTTACAATATAACCACCCTTCGAGAATATTACATTAATCCTAATGTAGATGGTAACTTAAGTTGGAAAGGTGGAAGTTCATGTACATTAGACTCAGGCGAGGCATTGGAGAAATGGCAGAACCGATTAGATGAAATCTCGTCAAAAAATTGTGCCAAGATAACTAAGGCTGTCAGACGATTAGGAACTCAGTTGCGACCGCTACCCATATATGAAGTATTGCTTAATTTGACAGTATTTTTGACTGAATTTGAATAACTGGTGACAGAGCCGCAACGACTGTCTGCACTGGACTTTGCATTAAAAGCTATGCTCATGTGATGGTGGGGTACACATAAAAGCACCATAACTGAATGGCCACAATGCAGAACGCTGCTAGAAGTAATATTTGGGGAAGAAATTACAACTATCACCCAAAGATATACAGGGTTATCCAATCCTGTCAAGCACTTGGAACACTGTTCTATGGCATTTTCGAACTATCCTCGCCAGGAATGGGTTCCTCACTTCATCCATACTCTTGATACGGCACCTCAAGGTTGGTATGCATCTATGGAGTTGCGTCAGGAGATGAGGGAATGGGAGGAAGTTGCGCATAAATTTACTTACACATTCCCGTTTGCGGATGAACAACCTACAGTTGATATTCCGCTAAAGACTATTAAGGACAAAATATTTGTTGAGATCCCGCTGGAGATTGTGTATTCTCAACCTTGTGATGTGCATTCCCACCAATGCTGTGTGAGAGTTCAACCTTGGATGACATGCTATAATATCTCTAGGGACCCGGACGATGATTCAACCAACATCAACATCCCCGAATCAGAAGGATCGTGCAAAGTTGAAGGAAGCAAAATTCTTAGTGAACAGTTCATTAAACTGCTAAAGATTAAAAAGGTTAACATTGGATTAGAGGACAACCCAAAATTTGCAAACATTGGAGGCTACTAGGATGAAGAAACAGTGGCCAAAATTACCGATCTATTACATGATTTCCAGGACCTATTCCCGACAAAGTTCAGGGAGATGAAGGGAATACTAGGTGATTTGGGGGAAATGAAAATTCCACTAAAACCCGATGCAAGGCTAGTAAGGAAATTACCATACAGATTAAACCCATGATATAAGGAGAAGGTAAAAGAAGAACTGGATCGCATGTTGGAAGCAGGAATTATTGAGCCAGTTGAAGAATCCAAGTGGATAAGCCCCATAGTCGTCCAAGACAAAAAGGCAATAGGTGAAGTCAGAATCTGTGTCGACCTGAGAAAACTAAATTATTCTTGATTGCATGACCCATTCCCTATGCCCTTCACCGATGAGGCTTTGGAAAGCGTTGGTGGACAGGAAATGTACTCGTTCACAGATGGGTTCTCAGGATACCATCAGGTCTGGATTGCGCATGAAGATCGCCACAAGACAACCTTTGTAATGGAATGGGGATGCTACCAATACACGGTAATGCCATTTGGCCTTAAAAATGCCCTTGCTATTTTTTCTAGAATAATAGTATCTGCTTTTAAAGATTTCATTCATAAGTTTCTTGAAGTATACTTTGATGATTGGATGGTCTTTGGTCTGGTAAGGGACCATATTGAAAATTTGCGCATGATGTTGGAGAGGTGCCGTCAGTATCAAATTGCGCTGAACCTAAGGAAATGTATCTTCTGTGCACCTTTCGAAGTACTTCTCGGCCATGTAGTATGCCGTGATGGAATCTTGGTCGACCCTGCAAAGGTGGAAATTATTCTGGACTTGGCTCCACCCACATCAGTTACGCAGCTCAGGTCTACATTGGGACACACTGGGTATTATGGGAAATTCATCAGAGGGTATGCAAAGATAACTACCCTAATGGAGAAATTGTTAAAGAAAGATGTCAAGTTTGAATGGAATGACAGCTGTTAAGAAAGTCTGGATAAACTAAAAAGTAAGTTGGCTACTGCACCAATATTAATATTTCCATATTGGAAAAAAGAATTCCACATACATGTTGATGCCTCATCGATTGCGCTGGGCATAGTGTTAACCCAACCAGGGGATAGTGCAATTGACCACTCGATTGCATTTTCTAGTAGGAAACTATCAACGACGGAGAGAAATTATACCACAACTAAAAGAGAAGGACTTGCAATGGTCTATGCACTACAAAAATTTAGACATTATCTGTTGGGTGGACACTTCAAAATGTTCACTGATCATTCTGCACTAAAATATCTGATCAATAAGCCAGTGTTGGAGGGGGGGGAATTTGTCAGTGGCTCCTCCTATTTCAGGAATTTGAATTTGAAGTCATTATTAAACTAGGATGACTAAATGTTGGACCTGACCACTTATCGTGAATTGAAAGTGGTGAGGAACCCACCAGCCTAGAAGATAACTTGCCAGATGTGCAACTATTTGCTATAGATGTTGTTGACAAAGAATTTGATGCGATTATACACTTACTTAATACCGGATATGAACCTGAAGACTATTCAATATGGAAAAAGAAGCAGCTAGTTGTCAAGGCTCCATATTACACGCTAATAGGAGGACAACTCTATAAGTTGGGACCAAATGAAATATTGCGAAGATGTGTCTTTGAGCATGAAAGACAATGGGTAATGGCGGAAGCACATGCGAGTGTCTCAGGAGGACATTATGCTGGGAAAGCAACAGTGTGCAAGATTTTGCAAGCTGGACTCCGGTGGCCAAAAGAACATATGGATACAAGAAAATACTGTTGTAATTGTGACAAGTGCCAACGAATGAGGAAACCATCATGACGTGACGAAATGCCACTTGCGCCACAAATTACACTGTAGTCCTTCGATAAATGGGCAGTGGATTTTGTTGGCCCTATTAGCCCATAAGGGAAGTGAACTGGTGCACATTATATCATCACTGCTACCGATTACTTAACCAGATGGGCAGAGGCCACACCTGTCAAAGATTGTACTGCTACAACTGCGGCCCAATTCCTCTTTGAAAATGTCGTCACAAGATTTGGTTGCCCCAAAATTCTCATCAGCGACCATGGTATGCATTTTGTAAATAAGCTAATTATTGAACTGACCGTAGAATTTCAAATCCAACATAAGAAAACGACACCCTATCATCCCCAAGCAAATGGAACTGTCGAAGCATTCAGCAAGGTACTGGAGAACGCGCTGACCAAATTATGCAACGTGCGCAGAGATGATTGGGACCAGAAGGTCTCCACGTTATTATGGGCTTATAGAACAACCTGTAAACAAATAACTGGATACACCCCCTTCCGGTTAGTCTATGGACAAGAAGTCATAGTACCCATGGAATACATGGTCCCAAGCCTACGAATTGTTGTGATAACAGAGATGATGGATACGGGTGCTGTAGAAGAAAGGTTAGCCCAGCTAATCCAAATGGAGGAAGAACGATTTATCATTGGTTTTCATCAAAATGTGGAGAAGCAACGATAGAAAGCTTGGCATGACCACCACATCACAACAAAGCGGTTCTAGGTCAATGGACTTGTTCTGATGTATGATAGTAAATTTCTCAAACATTCTCGTAAGCTCAAAATGCACTGGTTAGGTCCATATGTAATAATGCACATTACTGAGGAAGGTACAGTAAAACTACATAATCTGGATGGCACCCCAGTCGCAGGCATGATCAATGGAAGACGGTTGAAACCCTATCATGATGAGGGCGGCTTGGCCCCATAAAAAAAAAATTGACAGAAGTGACAGTTGGCAGAAAGTGACAGAACGAGAAGACAGCTAGCAAGCACTGACAGTCGATACAAGTAGGGGGAATTCAAAAAGGGATTTGGCACTATTAAATGAATCAAGCAGCATTAAAGCAAAAACTATGAGGAGAAGGACGGCGATCTTTTAGGATCACATCGAGAAAAGAACCTTTAACTGCCCTGAAATGAGAGTAATGGCGTTCACGCGTGTAAAGGATAAGCCCATTCGCTCTGTCAAACAGTCATTCACACCCCTTGGTCCATGTCAAGGCTTATCAACTATATTCAGCAATTACCTCTGTCGGCTGAAGACTTTGCTTATTGCAAATAATACAGCAGGACTCGAGAACCAGTATAACCACTTCAAAAGATGAAGAAAGCACAGGCAAATCCGAAAGCAGCATCAAGGCTGTGGACTGTGAAAAAACCATTGCTCAATCAATCGCATCCATCCCCAGCAGGGAACCATCTTACACAGCTAACTGGTCCCCAGCTTCTAGTGCGACCACTAAGATCCCAGGTACTTGTCACTATGCAATCCTTGAACGACGCCCAGTCAAGTCCATCTGGCCCAACAGCAAAATTACCCAAACCTTGTCGACCCAACCTGGTTCGACTTGTATCACCAAATGCAGAATGCACTGAAGAAGAGAAGAACTTGTTGCCGCCCTATATATCACCCAAGAAGCCCAATGCCGAGCAAGTAACGGTGATCATTCCAGAACTGCTAGAAGAACCCATCATTCCAGAGGGCATTCCAAAACCGCAGGTTGGCACAGAACCCCAGGACTCCATCATTCCCAGGTTGTAGGTACTAAAGTTTGAAGACTATGATACTCGAAAGCTCGACATTTCTAGAGATCAGTTCATGGAAATAAAAGATACTTATGATCTCTCTGTAAAAGATTATGCATGAGGATTGGAACATTCCAGATTATTAAATCTGCTTCTTATGCCCCACTTTGGTCATTCTGGACCAGTAGGAATGTATGTCAAATAGCTACTCGTCTGCTTCCATGGTGACTACCTTTGGCTGGAAAATCCATACGAGGTCACGATTGACCTGATATCGGACATTATAGGAATATCGCAGAAGGGACTCGACCCAACTGTATACTTGCATAATGACCGTGAAAAGATCAATAAAGCTGGTACGAAGACTAAGTATCAACTTGTTCGTGGCAGAAAGGGCTTCCTCATCATCTTTATTAAGGATGATGCGGTCCATGTAAGAACAAAGATTTTGTGTAGTAAGGTCTTATGCAAGATGAGGCCCACTGATTGTACAGCCGCAACAGTAGAACTTGCAAAGAAATGTGCCCAGGTTTTCCACCTTAACTGGTCCCAGTTCATCCTGAACAAACTGTTGGACGATGCGCGAGACACACAAGAGCAGTCTGTAGTTAAGTTTCACTTCTCTTGGCTCTAAATTTTAATTTCTTTTGCAGTATGGGCTCTGCCACCGGACTATCAGCACATGGAGATTCCTAAGGAATTTCGGGGCAGACCATATCAAAACCTCTGGGACCATAAGGACAATAAGCGTAAGACTAATGCCAGAATTATCTTCTTCCTACAAGGGCAAAGGCTACGAAAAATTGTGTGCGTATAGTGCCGGCTAACTCCTGCAACAGTTGCAAAATACCTGCTCATTCAATTCCAGGCGGCACCACATAACAACATTTTGCACCCATGGGGGGACCCCAGCAAACAAGCATTGCCAACATTTTTCATCCCCAAGAATGCTAATATTGAGCAAGAAATTCAGGATTGGCATGTGGAATGGCTTACTCAGTATGATATGCCACTAAAGCAGTAGATAGAGCCATAGGAGGGGTCCCTGGAAAATCCAACCCAACTTCATACCAATTCCAATATGCAGGAGCCTGCGGATAGCTCCCAAGAACATGAAGCAAAAAATACCCAAGATCAGCCCTGGGGCAACCATAATGACCCTACTGCGAGCGGGTATTTGAGCGATGAGCAAGCCAAGAAAAGGAGAGGCAAGCAGCCCATGGACGAATATGAGGATGAGGATTCATTAAGCCTCCCAGACAAGAAGCGGCAGAGGATTGATAGGACCCATCGCAAGGATATACTAGAGGAAGACTTGACTCTTCTCCGTGATGCTGTCACCGAGGTTACAGAGAAAAATTTGGGCAAGCTTATATCCATACAATCCAATTGGACAACAACCATCACCACCAAAGTGAACCAACTCGCGTAGACTATCACCGAAGTGTGGGACACTGTGCAGGTGGGAACGTATGCTACCACCCAAGCAAAGGCCTTGGCGGCACCAATAATTCTTTCACCCCTAACAATAGAAATGCCAGCCAATGCATTATCTAAGAAAGGCGAGGAAAATGAGGCAAGCCTCCATAACTTGGACACATTGATTTTAATTTTTTCTAAGTTAACCTTGTCGCAGATATACACTATTCAACATGCCGTAGCAATGGAAATTAGAATTCGCGAAGCTACAACTGCTTCTCAGGCTGTTGAGGCAACTAGAAAAGCAAGGGCATGGAAGCAGCTTATCAATCACCAACCTGCAGAGCTGGCAGCCCAAGCACAAAGGCAGACCTTGATAGAGCAAGCTATAAATGAAGCAGTAGTCCAACTCTTCAGCCAAGAAGAAGAGTCTAAGGTCAAACCGATGCATCAATTGGCACACTTATCCAAGCTGGTCGTAGACCTCCAGGCAGAGATCCAATAAATCAAACTCAACCCACAGCCTGGCACGCCCCCAGACATACTGCACCAAAGGAAACAATCGACAACCCAAGCGGTTTCCCGACTACAGGAAGTTGAGACTGTCTATAAAGAGGTAGTTGAGACAATTTCTACAACATGGGAACACCTCATAGATGAAGCCGTCGCTGAACAACTTGCCGAGCAAGCAAGGTAAGTAAATTTACAGATCTTGGCACTCAAAGTTGAGATCAAGAAGTTACCAATGAAAGAAAAATTTGCCCACAACATGGAGTTTAAGGAGGTCCTTGATAAGGCCAGAACCCTGCGAGACCAAGAAACCAGGCACAATAAGGAAATAGCTGAACAATAGGCCGAGGCTGAAAGAATAACAACGTTAATTCAGCATGTTTAGCAGCACATCCAAGATTTCACTCATGCACTGGCCAGTACCTCATCAGAGCACCCAAGCAGCAGCACAGTGTAAGAACTCGAGCAGCAGGCAGAAGAAGCTTACTAAGAGATAGAAATAATTACACCTATCCTGGTCCAGTTCCAGCAAACCATTGGCAATGTATCCTAGCTCCAAGAAAAGATATAGCTGCAATAGAGACCCCAGAGGAGATCCATGAAGAAACAAAAGAGGGTGATCGCACCATAAATAAGGGCACATAGGAACATGACGTCGAGTAGCAGAGGCGCCATCAAAAAAGCCCAATGAGATGCAAAGGAAGCTTGAAGCATAGACTTAATTGAGCAGACAGCACAAGAGGTTGAAAAAAAAAGGAACAAGGAACGGAGGTTGAAAAAAAAGGAGCAAGGAACGGACTACGCAAGCTAAGATGCAGCCGAGAAAAAAAAGAACAATTTAATTTTGTTCTAAAAGGTCATACGCAAATCGGGCAACTCACCTATCCCTTGCTTAGTGGCTCGGGACAAGCCACAGGTGAGTGTTGGGGGCCTATTGGCCCGGAAAAGGGGCATAAGAAGTAACTTCGCATGCGCATCCAAGAAATATGTGCGCGCGCACGATGGAAGCCAAGGAAGAGCACAAAGGATGAAAAGGATCTGCGAAGGCAAGATGAGGAGTGCGCAAGAAAGGAAAGGGAAGCGTGGATGCATGCAAAAGGGGAAATGGTTGGAAAGCAACATATACAGGATCCATATCATGGCCATATAAGACAATGTAAGCATGCAACTACGCACGTACGAGAAGATATTTGTAAGTCAGGATAATAGTGCCTTGTGTCAATTCATGATCACCACAGCTGTAACCAGAGGGGTGGCTGATGGTGATAGTTAACAGACTGCCTGTAAGCAGTCGACCCAGCAGTGGTCATGTAAATTAGTATAAATAGGAAGGATACAATGGGTAGAGGGTTGGATTTTGTTAGTTGCAATTACAGAATAGGTTGATAGGCGAGAACTATATACAGTTGCAGAGGGAAGGTCTAAGCAAGGGTAATTAGAATAATGGAAGGGAAAGAAGCTCTACTAGAGTGGTGCAGACGCGAGGAGAGTCGATCCAGGCTGTGTGCGGATCTATAGATAGTAGCGGTAGATTAGGAGAAATAAGATAGAGAGCATGAGAACCATGATCCTGAGCTTAAATACATATATCTAGATCAATCTACATCCTACATACTGCAAGGTGCTATATCCTTTCTCATGCCAGATGAAGAGCACCTTGGTGGTTTTTCCCAGATGGGTTTCCACATTATTTCTTGTGTTCAATGGAATGATTGATGTGGTGAATGTTTATGTGATTGATTAGTAGTTATTGCCTATGTAATATTAGCATGCTTTAGTTCTTGTTATTTCTTGCAATTAATGGATGGATGTAAGGAACATTGTGTTGAATTAACACTGTATAACTATGCATCGTCATTCTGGTTACGTCTTGTTATGAACCCTATCGCAAGTCCTAGATCTGATAGACCTAACTTAGCTGCACTGCACCAGTTGCGCCAGCTGTGAGGAAGAGTAGAAGACTAAGTCACGTGCGATGACATACTGTTGTGCTCAGTCACATAGGTCCAACTCCTTTGTCCAGTCACCCTGTTTCCTTCGTTGAGCCCTTGGTTGCGAACAAAGGGACTATACTTCCCCAATAATCATGGAAACTTGGTTCCAACATTTACCCATCTATGAGATATCTCGGGTGAGACTGCTCCTGCTTCGTAGGTGTTTCCAATGGGGCTTGCCCTATTGGGCCGGTATCTCAGGTAGTTGTTGGATTAGTAGGCTACGCAGGACCTGGGTCGTGCGAGAAGGGAAAAGTAGATAACAAGCAAGATGGTGGCAAGGGTAATGGTTGAATTTGATATATTTGAAGGGATTCTTATGGAGATCGAGATTGTATGGGGTGATAGGTGTTTTCACCAGAAGTTGGACTACTTTTAAATTCCTTTTCAATGTTTTTGCTATCGTAATACTGGACATGTTAAAGCACGTTGTCCCTATAATTTAACGAGATCACCGTCTATTTGGAATGAATATTTTTAATTCTCCCCTACATCAGAGAACACATGAGAGAAACCCCATAACCTATGCTTGACACACAAAAATAACTTCAATAATATGGATAAGAGTAATTCTGACTCTTCTACACATTATGAGGATGTCTCAAAAGAAGAAATAAATTTCTATCTTAGACTGGAAAAAGATCTAGACCATCATTTATCCTCTGATAAGAAAAATATTTGTTTGGGACCAAATTTAGTTAAGAGTAAAACTAGAAGAAACTTGGGTCGATATTTTTATTCTTCTTCTCCTGTGGTTAATTCTTTGGAACAAGGGAATAAAGGGGAAAACCTTTTGAAAAATAAACTGTTAAATTCCAATTTCTCTAGGATTTCAGTAGATACTCTATATTTGGAAGAGAATGGTAAAAACCTTAACCCTACTCCTTTATTTCCTCTCATGGATGATTCTGAGATATTGAAAGAATGTGGGTATGGGACTTCTGACATTCAGGGCTTAAAATTTCCTTTAGAAGTATTCTAAAAAAAACCTTTGTCAAATCTAATGGTAAACTCTATCCAGTCTATTAGATTCCAAAAGCAGTTTGTGTAAATTATGTTTCTCTTGGGGCACTTAGAGCACATAAACCCCAAACTATTTTTCTCTAATGTTGATTCTCTCTTTGAATGTGACGGGGTTGGGTAAGGTTGAAATGGTTAGGGTCTGATCAACACTCATTTGTGATACTAGCAATGTCATATTTCTTCTACAAGAAACGATGTGTCCTGTCTCTATTGCCATTGAAACTCTTCCCAATATACTTCTAGGATGGGAATTGTCTACATTAAATGCATCAGTTCTATTAAGAGGGTTATTATCTTGTTAGAATCCCAGGTTTGTTCAAATAAGGCCTTACAAAACAACTTTGGGAATTTTAATGGAAGGAAATTTAGGGTTTGTAGATAAAGATGTGCTACTTCTGCCCAATTTGTTGTTTTGGTGAACGTTACCCTACTAGTTTCTTCGGGACTGAAAGGGGAATCAGGTAGGGATGTCTGCTCTCCCCTCTGCTTTTCCTACTAGTAATTGAAGGCTTAAGTAGGCTTATTTTAGAAGCAAAGGATAAAGGATAATTCAAGGGAGTCAAAATTTCAGCAGATAATTCTATAACCCATTTATTCTTTGTTGACGATGTTTTGGTCTTTGGTATAGACTCTTTGGATGAATGGAATTTCCTTAAGGAGATTATAAGTCTTTTCTGTAAATCTTTGGGTATGTTAGTTAGCATATATAAACCAAGTTTCTTTCATTATAAGATGGAAAAAGAAATTTTAGAAGGTATCACTTCTATCCTCCCTTATAAAACCTTTGCTTTGGAGAAAAAGTCTAAATATTTAAACTTATCTCTGAAACCTAATGATTACAGAGTCTAGGATTGGCATTGGATGATAGAAAAAATTGAAATGAGAATAAAAAACTATATTTACAAATTACTCTCCATAGGTGGAAGGCTTACTCTCATTAAAGTTGTCCTTAACAACATTCATGTTTATTGGTTCTGTCTGCTGCAAATTCCTTCCTTTGTTATTAACAAAATGAGAAGATACATCTTTGACTTTTCATGGACAGGTGTAATAAATAAAGGAAATCTTATTATGTCTAGATGGGAAAAGATTTCTTTGCCAAAAGATTGGGGTGGTTGGGGCATAAAATTTGTTATCCTCATTCAACACCACTTTAAGATTGAGGAGTTTTTGGCATGGTTTGTTTGGAAACTCTCTTTGGTATTCATTTTTGAATGGGGAGTATTTAAAGATGAATCTCATTTATTGGATTAGGTCACCTAAAAATATTTCTAGAAAATCTTCTCCAATATGGAAGGGTTTTATGAAAACTTATCATTGGAATGGAATGCATCTCACTTGGAAAGTGGGAAATGGAAGAAATATGCTAGTTGGTATTGATCCTATTATAGGATTGGGAGAATATTTTAAGCTTTCTCCTCACATTAAAAATTATTTGGATTATATTGGTTATTTTACTCTAATACATATAAGAAGGCCAATATGATTGAACACGAATATCTCTTATGGTATACTACAAAATATTTGGATTTGGTTCAAGATTTGGCCATTGAATGTGAAAATTATATTAAAAGACTAAACTCTGTCGGTTGCAGACTTTCTGGAGAGAAAGATTATTTGATTTGGTCGGAAAATTCTATGACTGGTAACATCACTACAAAACAGGAATACCAAGCCATTGTTCAAACTAGCATCAATACAACTCATAAATGGTGGTATAAATTAATGTGGAAATGGAAAATCCCTTTGAAAATGAAATGTTTTATGTGGTTAACATTACAAAACTATCTGAAAACCTAGGACAATTTAATTAAAAAGGGATGGTATGGGCCAAATTTTTGCACATTGTGTAAAAAGGATTCTGAATCTATTGTTCATCTTCTGATAAAATGCAGTTTTACACACATCATGTGGAAAAAAGCATGGTTCTCTCTCAAAATTCCTCGAATTTGGGATGGTGACAAATTTGAACAAAATTGTTACCTATGGTATAAAAATTGTAGAGTTTTTCACACTGTACCTACAATCATCTCTTGGGAAATCTACAATGTCAGAAATACCAACATTTTTTAAGACCATTTACAGGATCTAAATTCTATCTTTTTGTAAATTTTAAGTATGGAGAAAGATTTTGGTAAAAGGAAAGAATTAGCTGAGAAACCCAGAGTTATGAAGGAAATTCAGTTTTTTGGTGTTGTTGGATACTTTGATGGAGTAGCTAAACATGGTCTATGTGCAGCTGGAGCATTTTCATTTATAAACAATTCTCGTAGATTTTATTTCAAACTGCATTGTGGAACATGATCAAATATGAAGGCAAAGTTGTTATCTCTTTGGTGTCTGTGCAAGTAGCTTCTATTTTTTGTATTGTGATTCGTCTGGTTTATGGAGATTCCAGGGTTACAATCAAATGGGTGAGAGGATATTTTAAGCTAAATATTATCTCATTAATTCCTTGGTACAACAGGATCTGTAATGATCTAAATAAATCATGTCATATCAATTTCCTTCACTTATACAGGGAGCAGAATCAACTGGCTAATAAACTTTCAAAATCTTCTTTGGAAGGAAAAGAAGGGACTCTTTTATGCGAAGAATCTATGGAGAATATGCAAACTGATTCTGGTTCAATTAACATCTTTCAATTCTAATTCTTGAGTTTTTGGAGATTTGGGATATGCATGTTTTTGCATTGAGATATGAGATCTGTTATATTTTGGTGGTTCGGAAAGAATTAGTATCTTTAGATATTTCGGAGCTTAGATAGTTTTGTTTTGAACACTCAAATTTATTCAAATTGTATTTGAAAGTATTGTATTTTTTTATTCAATGATGAATAGCAAAAGTTTTTTTTTTTTAAATGCTTGTCCTCCTCAAAGTCATCAACGCGCTTATCATCATATACAAAATTTAAAATATTTAAAACATTAAAAGAAACACATTATAGAACTAAAAATACAAAGATAAAAACTAAAGAGTTAATAGGTACGTTAATTTGAAGGTATATTGACACATTTATTAATGTCTAAATAAAGTAAAAGCAAATTAAAATAATGTGTATGCTTTTACTAGTCATAGATCTACATAGTGATACTGATTCTATATATAAATTAAAGGCATAGAAACCAGTGAATTTTAAAAAATCAATTAATGTATATAATAAGAAAGCGTATGTATGTATGTATGTATGTATGTTAACAATAAAAATTTACTTATCTATGATGTCATCAATTTCATCCCTCTTAAAATCATCAATTGGCATCATAAGCACCAATTTTCCACCGCATTCCATCCATATTTAACCTAAGCAATTAATCAAATCCCCAAAAAATTGAAAGTCAAACAACAAAATTGACTAGTTGGAAAGGGGTCAGATGTCTTCCCTTGAAAGTTGCGACCTAAGTCATAGGTTTTCCCCCAAAACTCGTGACTTGGTCCCAAAAGTGATTTTGAAATCTATTATTTCTCGCTTTCGTATTGAAGAAGGGGCCAAAAGTGGACACATACCTTGATGTGGTCCAAAATTCGTTATGGATCTAGGTTCTAAAACCCTAATTTATCCACGAAGAAATCAAGGTAATGGAGAATGTTCACAATGACTCTAGATCCTTCTCTTCCCCACTCTTATTCCTATAAAAATCCCTTGGTGTCACAATTCCACTCACAGAATTTCCATATCATACTCACGGTGTTACTCTACTCAAATTCTCGTTGAAATAGAAGGATACCATTACCTACTTTTTACTTCACCATTGAGGAGATCTACTTTGTGACAGTTGGCTAGAGATTGAGAGGTTGCAAAGGATATGCACAGGCCTTCCCTTGGATATCTACGGAGGCCCCAGTTCCTCTTCATTGTACCAAGGTGCATATTCGTATACTATTCTTTGTCATAATAATGAAAAGCCATTGTTTGATTCTCTACTGGTTGTCTTGGCGATCTCTATATGTATTGTTGCAATTACAAGAATGATGATGTTTTGTTTAGTTTAGTTTTTTTTCTATTGAATATGCTACCAAGATCACATAACCCCTTAGTGAGTGCTTTTGGAATGTATGGGTGATTTATCACACCATGCAAACTTTGGAAACCATAGTAAGAGGAAGACAGGAGATAAGTGTCCAATGAATGAACGATAAAAGATGGAAATGACAGAGGGTAGTCATTGGAGGAAATCTCCTTGAATAATGATGATGAGCCGAATAAATATTTTCTCACACAATGAATTCACCAAAATATTTGGTAAACCAAATAAGCCATAATAATAATATATCTGTATTGATGATGGAATAGATAAAAGATGATAGGTTACAATAATGTCTTGGCCTTAAATATGTCTTGGACACTTGATGTTCAGGAGACACACCTTTTCCTAATAAACTAACTATTAACTATTAATTATTTAATTGTTTAATTATTATCTTTATTTATGTTTGTTACATTGCCACTCTCTTAGAAAGGCTTTGTCCTCAAAGCCTTATAATGTTGTCGCATCGTTCTTTCGATGTCATGGCTGACGAAACATGTCGATACGAACTGCTAAGTGTAGAGCATAACTTCTGCTATGTGGATGGGTCAATCCATCCCAAATTGATTTGTTGTTGACTGTTGGGATTCCCTATTGATCTGTCGTCAGGAGCTTTGATCACATTAGTACCGTTATCTTTCGGCATTTCCCACTTTTTAGAATATCGATTTTTATGGTTGGGATGTCGATAGGGAATTTTCACAATGTTATTTTCTTTTACAAGTGTCATCTTTTGAGCATTGATCTGAGCAGGAAGTTGTATTTTCGTCTCTTGAGGTTTAAAGGTTTTGTTCTATATCTTTTCCAACTTGTTTTCTAACTGTATGTTATCATTTTGAAACTTCCTAATCACTTCTACATGTGATTTTCCGTCATCTTCAAACTTCTTAAGTTGTTCCTTAAGATCTTTGTTATACCTTCTGATGCAACGATTTTCTTCCTATTTGTCCATAATTTTTCCTTCAATATCTTGCGTAGATTGTTCTGTATTCCGACTACTTTTCAACTTCTTAATTTTTGTGACTAGTAACTTGTTATGATTTCTTAATCTGAAAATGTCTTCAAAATTGTTGGATAGTGCTTTATTACTCTTAGAAATCTACAACTTATGTGTCTTTTTAGAGTCATCATTTTGTTGTTGAAAAACTTTTATCTGTTGTCGATACCGGTCGACCACTGATTCTAGATATTCTAATATATGTCGTATGTGCGTCAGTTCTTCATCTTTGTCGTTAACGATTTTGTTCAAGCATATTATTTTTGCTTCATCATCATTTATTTCTTCCTTTTTATCTTGATTTTTTAATCTTTGATTGAAATCACTTTCGTATTTTATTCTTCAACTCGCACACACAATTTTTCTATATGATTTTTTTGATCGGAATTTTTTTGTTCATTGAACTGGTCTTGTATCTCATGTAGTTTAATCATGACTTCCGATTTTGTATTCATGTCTCGTAATTCTTCATTGTTTCTTCGATAACGCTTTAACTTTGCTTCTAGTTTTTCTATTTGTAGTCGCAAACCAGCTTCCATGGTCTCTGACTTATTCGACACTAGATGGTCATCTCGACTATAGAAGGTCTTCAATTTTTTATTTTTTATTTTTATTTTGTCTTGGCTCCTTGATAAGTGGTAAAACGAAGTTTGTAATAACAACTAATGTAGTTCCCTTGGAAGGGAATTCTTCTTTTAAATTGGACTTCTCTTTTTTATGCACCTTCTATTTTTTTTAATAGAAATAAAATTATATAATTACTATTTATTATTTTTCAAATAATAATATGCTAATATTGATTTTTTCTTGGGGGAGCTAATAATAATAATAATAATATGTATTATTGAATAATAATGCTATTATCATAATTTTTTTATAAGTTTAAAAAAAAATTATAATATAATAATATATTATTATTATTATATATAATATTTGATTTTTATTAAAATGTGTTTTTCTTATTTTGCAAGTTTTAGGGTTTTGTTATGCAGAAGACTTTTTTTTTCAAAGGAAAAAATACCAGTCTTTGTTATTCATAGAAATAAAAAGACATCATTTACATATACCATCTTTTTGACTGAGAGAAATATAGCAAACCAGAACATCACATAGACATAAGATGTAACAAGTCTGTCTACTGCCGTCCAGAAAAAAGAAAAAAAGTCTGATCATAGTAGACTTTTCTCATCATCCCTGATAAATCAGGTCAGAATATGCTAAGTAAGATCGAAGATGATCGTCAAACAGACATTCCTGAGCAAGACTTGCTGGCTGAAAGGTCTCATACATGATAGACAAAGATGGTCAATCAAATGCTGAAAGTCAAAAGCCGAAAAACATGAGATTCAGCAACACTAAAAAAGAACAAATTGGCCATGATTTATGACCATTCCATCCAAAATTTTAGAGAAGGTTCCATATCCCATATCCAATTTCAGGGCCTGTTTAGAGAGTCCATCTGCCAGCGAGTTATGCTCATGGAATATGTGTTTGAAAATCACCAGAGGGGCCATTTGAAGCATATTTATTATATCATCACACCAATGCATCAGAGAAGGAACATCAAGCGTAGAAAGTCTGTTGAGCCAAGATATAATAACCATAGAGTCACCAAAAATCAAATGCATGGGAAGACCCATCATCAAAATCACTCTAAGAACTGCCCAAAGAGCCAATAATTCCACTCTAGTGTTCGTGCTGCAACCACATCCCATAGAAAAACTGAAGAAATGAGTATCATTTAGATAGATCACAAAACCTGAGCCACCTATATTCTCTGCAGCAGCCCCATCGAAAAATCCACAAGGATAGGCCTTCAGAGGTTTTGAACCAATATTCCAAATTTTTTGAATTTTTATTAGAGCTAGGTATGAATTTAAAAAACCCTCAACCCTAGAAATAAGAGCAGAGAAAGCAGGTTTCCTATTTTCAAAAAGACAGTTATTCCAAAGAAGCCAAATACCCTAGAAAATAAATAGTGGCAGATATCTAAAAGGAGCTGAGCGCGCAAAGGAACTAAACCATTGAGCTAGAAAGGACGGGACAATATTGTAGAAAGGAAAGGAGAACCCATACTTAGCCGCGAAATGTGCAAGAATACACACAGTGAAGGGGCATGCCAAAAAGAGATGATAAATATCCTCTACATTCCTTTCACACGGAACACAACGACTTGGGCCTTGGAACCCTCTATTCTGAAGCTGATCCCAAGTTAGAATCCGGCCTCTATCCAATAGCCATGTAAAGCATGCTATTTTTAGAGGTATATTTTGATTCCACGGGAAATCTAGAACAGGTTCTTGAATCTCTGAACAACTGACGGAGAAAATACAATCGTAGCCTTTTGCAGCAATTAAAGGGCCCACATAATTATTATGTGACCAAAGAAGAGAATCGCATTGTTTAGAAAGACGGATTCTTCCAAATTCCAGCCCCCTGATAAAATTATCCCAAAGAGTTTTCCATTCACCACAAAGATCAAGCTCCTCAGTCGTGAACCAGTAGCCCGAAGCAAAGGAAGTATGATTCCTAGCTTGGGCTAGGGAGCAAATCTCGTAGTATTCCAAGTAATCTCTCAAGTCTCTCAGCAGAATAAAGGAGGAGCCCATACCAACAACAGGATCCGCACCCAGACGGATAGCAGAGCCATTGCCAACATGCCAGAGAAGCCCTTTACCAATCCACGGTAAGGTTGAGAGAAAACCTCTCCAAATTATCGAGGCATTCCGAATTTTGAAGCTTTTTTCCCTAAACCAAGAATGCAAAGGCATGTTTTTCATATATTTAACAGAGATGAGTTTGTGGGGAAGACTTATGCGCATGGAGGATGAGTGGTGGAAAATGCATGTGAAGGGAGTGAAGAAGCGACAGGAGTGAGCAGGAAATGGGGGACGAAATGCGTCGAGGAGAGGATGTAGGTGGCATGCAGCAGAGGAGGATGGCTTGTGCTGGGTAAGGGGAAAACAACGTGGAGGTGGAAGGCAGTGATGCGAAGGCTGGAGGATCGTTTAGTGAGCAGGTGGAGGAGCGCAGAGGGAGCAGCGACGGAGAAGGGGGAAGAGGGGAGCAGTATGTTGGTGCAGCTGTGCAGCGTTGGGAGGTGGAATGGTGCGTCGTGTGGTGCGGCATGGAAGAAAGGGAACAAGTGTTGTGTGAGAGGAGGGAGCGAAAGGAGGTGGTAGAATTTGGGAGATAGCAGCGTTGAAAAGGGATGGAGGTAGCAGTAGTGGGAATATCGTGGGGGAGGACGTGAGGAAAGGGAGGAGTTTGAGCGTGGATAGGAACAAGCAGATTGGGAGGACGGCATAGCAGCTAGTGAGAATAGAGAGGATGAGTACAGGAAGATGCACAAGAGTGTATGTAGTTAAGAAGGATTGGATGGTCGATGCAGTGAGCATAAAAACAATGGAGTGGCGGGAAGGTGTTAGGCAGGTAGAATGATGGTAGGGAGAATGAAAGATCACGTGGGGGAAGGGAGGATGTGCAGGTGTAGATGGTGCATGAGAGTAAGTGCGAGATTTCAAGGGAAACCCTGGAGTAAGGCCACAAGCCTAGAAAAATGAGACAAAGTCTGAGGATATGGCCAAAGGCCGGATCAGCCAATGAGGCTCTGATACCAAATGAGCCGAATAAATATTTGCTCACACAATGAATTCACCAAAAGATTTTGTAAAGCAAATAAGCCATAATAATAATATATGTGTATTAATGATTTAATAGATAAAAGATGATAGGTTACAATGAAGTCTTGGCCTTAAATATGGCTTGGAAACTTGATGTTGAGGAGACACATCTTTTCCTAATAACCTAATTATTAACTATTAATTATTTAATTATTTAATTATTATCTTTATTTATGTTCGTTACAGATGAATGGTGGAAAAATAATGTAACTATTATAGTATGGATGGAGCGATGGGTTCATGCGAATGTAAATTGAAACATTAAAATGCCATAAAGGCCATAAGTCTGGGATTCCACGGGTTGACCAATGAATGACGATAATGAAGTAACATGCAACTAAGTGTAAGATAATAAACTAGATGGACTCCCAATCCCACAAAAAGAATAAAACATGGGCGTTGAATGACACAAGGGTACTAAATGATGGCACCCATGTAAGGTAGGATACTACTAGGTAAGGGAAAATGCAAAGGTGGATAAATGATGCACAACACCTTGGTGGGTGTTTTTTTCACACATGGGTGATTTATCACACCATACATATTTTGGCAACCATAGTAAGAGAAGGAAAGGAGATAAGTATCCAATGAATGACCAAGTGAATGAATGAATGAATGATAACAGATGAAAATAATGGGGGGTAGGACATTGGAAAAATAGCCTTAAGGCATGATGAGTCTTAGAAAAATAATTTAACTTTTACAATATGGATGGAGCAATGATTTGCTCATGAGCATGTAACATGAAACATCAAAATTCCATAAGTTGGGGATTCCATGAGTAGATAAATGAGTGATGATAATGAAGTAATATGCACCTAAGTGTAAGATCACAAGGCATTATGCACCAACAACCCATATACGTTGTGTGGAATATATGTCCACTATTCGCACCATTGTATCGATTTCCCTAAATTTGTCCATCTTCATTGATTTGCGCAGACTTTCACTTAAAGCTCATGCCGCTATTATCGAGCAAGTCTCCCCTCTTATGTCGTCATTCGATGAGACTATCTCCAAATATATCTCTTTTTTAGAGTCAGACTTCCTTGTCATCCTCCCATACAACCATGGTTGTGACGACAGAGACGAATCCATATGATATATATGTTTGACCCTTTTAAAGCGATGAAGAAATCCTCAAAGCCCTTACAGGTCTAAAATTCTCATGGAATGATATGCACAATAGAGAATACTTCCTTCTTGTGGGACATTATATTCCTACTCTGTCTTTAGATAAATTTTCCATTGATTCGAAATATTTGGTACTTAATGGAATTATTGATTGGACAATATCTGATCTAGATTCCTTTCAAGAAGTTAACATGACCAACATCTCTCCCACCATACAAGTGGATATTTCAGTTTAAACATGTATCATTGATAAGATCATGTTATGGTCTTGTAATTTTCCTATGGTTGTGGTAGGAAGTCATAGGGGAACCATTTCAAAACAAAATTTGGACTATAGTCTAGCCTCATAGTCAGAGAGAGCCCTTTTTGACTGTAAGGCTAGAATACAGTCCAAAGTTTGGTTTGAAATGGTTACCCCTGTGACTTCCTACTACCACCATAGGAAAATTACAGGGCGATAACATATTGGCATCATTGCCGGGGAAAGAAAGAGAAAATCATCCATGGGAAAAATGACATCGTCCTAACTCTATGATCTAGTTGAGCAGCTAGTCCTAGACACAAATTCGATTGTACATGCTCTGGCGAATCCACACAATTTTTGAAGGTGAATCCACTGGGAAATACTGGCAACCAAAATAACCCATAGGAGGAGAAATACAGATGCAGAATCCTTCCAATAAATCTTTGATCCAAAAAGTTTGATCCAGAGGGCCAACAAGCTGCAAAGGTTAATCAGAAATCTTTCCTTTCCTGTTGAAGGTGTTATTTTTGTTAGTGATATATCTAAACACTGTAATGAGGAGTTTGGACTAACCTTCCCTAGAACTAAATCTGAGTCTAGCCTCTCTAACTTGGTTTTTGATACCTCGGCGTTTGATTTCCCCACATTTCCTGGTCACTCCTGACCTCAGAGCCTCTAGGTGAGGATTTCCAATACCTGCCTGACCCAGAGTGCCCTACACTTACTACTGATTCAACCCTACTAAATTCCACGGTCCTAAGGCAGTCTACTGCCACATTGTTGTCTCCCACTGCTTCAAAACAAAATCAACATTCATCTTCCAGTTCTACAGTCCCTCTCATCTTACCAGTTTCTATTCCACCAGTCTTAATCCCTCCTGTAAACCCTATTATACCTCAAAGGATGGTAAATAGATTTGCTCCTCTTCGTATTCCTACTTCTATTCATGACCTCCCTCTGGGATATTCCTAGAGGCTCAATCAATTCAATGGGGAAAGGGGCTATTCAGCTGAAGAACACTTGGGGTGGTTTTTAGATTGGATAGACCTGGAGTAAGTGGATCATGATGATGTGAAGTTCAAATTATTTTCCAAGAGTCTTGCTGGGGAGTCAAGAAAATGGTACAAAAACCTCGTAGTAGACTCTATCTTGAGCTATCAAGCCTTTAAAGATGCTTTCAAGGACAAGTGGACAGACCAGAATAACCCTAAGCAATATCTCTCTCAATATCATTCCATGAGAAGGAGGGAGAGAAAATATGCCCAAGAGTTCTCTGATAGGTTTATGAAGGTGTACAATGCCATCCCTGCCCAATTCAAACCTCCCATTGGTTCGACCCAACTCCACTGTGTTAAAACCTTCGATAGTGAGTTCACCCTATGTCTAAGTGAAAGGAGACCAGCATCCTTGGAAACTCTGATGAAAGACGCCATAGAGGTGGACGTAAACTTGGATGTTGTAAGGAAGAAGAAAAGAGATGAAGGAGAATGGAGGAGGGAGGAGGGAGAACGAGGAAGAGAGAATGGAGAATAGAGGAAGGAGAAAGAGGGGAAAGAAGAAAAGATAAAGAACCCGAACATCCCTCTACCTCTATCTCACAAGAGGTCAGAATAGACACGATGCTGAGAACCATGGAAAGAATGATGGAGAGACTCGATGTGGATGGTAGACCACAGCCCAGGGAAAATTAGGAGCAACAGAACAGGAACTTGAATGCTAGAAGGCCTCTGATTCCCTAAAATAGGAAAAGGCACCAGAGAAACCCTCCCGATCCACCTATCAGGCCTCCCTTTCAGGAAAATTATGTAGATTTGTTTAGAGAAGATCAGGCAAAAGATGAAATCCATCAACTGGACACTGACCCACCCTCCACCTTTCTGACCAAAGAAGAACATGATAAGGCTTGTCTTTAAATGGGCGAGATGCCTACTGGAGAAACATATGACTTCAAGAGGGGATACCACCTAGTTGTCATGGAGGCACAGAGACAGATTGGCCTAAGGAACACAAATGCCCCTGTAGTAAAAAATAAAGAAGCCATAAACAAATCCCTACAAACAAACCAAAGAGTATTCCACTTCCTAAGGACCCCTCCATGAGTGTAGCAGAGCCCAAAGGGAAGGAGAAAAAGGATGATAATACGAAGATCTCATATTAGGGGTAGAATATTTTTAGTCTAGAGGCTGAAATTTCAAAGATAAAATTTTTTGTCCCTCTCACTGAGTTGTTGAAAAATTCTGAATACCATTCTAAAGTTTCCACCATGTTGAAGCCTCCAGGAGAAGTTTCTGCAATGTCAAACTCCCTAAATCTCCAAGATGATAAACCCACCTTCCTTTTTGGACCCTGTGTAGAAGATTCTACTAATCAAGATACCCCTCCTTTTTATATCAGTTTGAATATTCACAATTCCATCTTACACAATTCCATGTATGATTTAGGAGCCTCCCACAATTTGATTCCCAAGATAGTCATGGAGGAACTAGGATTGGAAGTGATCATGCCTTACAAAGACCTTTTCTCTTTTGATTCCAGCAAATTCAGGTGTCTAGAGCTGATAAAGGATCTAGTTATCTCTTTGGCCCAAATACCTGCCAAGAACCTAGTCATGGATGTGGTTGTAGTTGACATCCCTCCAAATTTTGGGATGTTGTTATCAAGATCTTAGGCAGCCAAACTTAAAGGTACTTTTCAAATGGACATGACCTACACCACTATCCCTGTTTTTGGAGTGCAGAAAAGGATTTTTAGGGAGAAAATGCTAGCCTACATGGTGACCAGTGTTGAAAGGCCAAGCAATCACCCCATATATGCATTGGACACGGAGATGGGATCATCTATTTTCTTCACAAAAGGAGGTGAAGAAAGCTTCAGCTTACAA
Organism: Pseudotsuga menziesii; assembly: GCA_001517045.1. NCBI lineage: Eukaryota > Viridiplantae > Streptophyta > Pinopsida > Pinales > Pinaceae > Pseudotsuga > Pseudotsuga menziesii. The sequence goes on from LPNX010753837.1 coordinate 272,034, forward strand.
AACGCCACCTTCATGCCTACTCAAGATGAACTAGAAGGGGTATGGGAGGTGCATTTTGATGGGTTAGCATGTAGAGAAGGGGCAGGAGCTAGAGTGTGGATGAGACCCCCAGAAGTGCGAGTTGTGAATTATTCTTACAAGCTTGATTTTGACTGCACGAACAATGAAGCAGAATATGAGGCTATGATATTAGCAATTCTAACCTTGAAGGAGCTCCAAGCAGAGAGGGTAGTGTTACATGGGGATTCTGAGCTAATAATTAAACAAATGACTAGTGAGTATCAAGCTAGACATCCCAGGATGAGAAGCTACCGAAATGCTGCTGAGGACCTCATTGAATGCTTTGAACAATGCAGCTTTAATCTGATCCCCAGAGTACAAAATTGTGTAGTTGATTCCCTGGCCACTTCTGAGGTGACTTTCAAAGTCCATATGCACCCTATTGGGAAATATGAGGTTGAGGTCAGGCATAGGCCTTCTATCCCTAATAACGTAAAATACTAACAGGTTTTTAAAGACAACAAGTAGATCCAAAGGTTCCTCACTCTCACTGGGGATTTTGATGGACTGAGTATTGATGAAGAAAATGAACTTCTGAAGAAGGATACTCTTACTCAAGAACCTTTGCAAAGCCATACTGTTGTTCCCAAAGAAATGCCCCAAGAGGAGGACGTTGCTCCTGTTGAAGATGTTGATGCTGGGGAAACTAAAGAAGCTTTGGAAATAGAAATGCAGGAGACTGATGAACAACAAGAGTATGTAGAGTATGTGAACAACCTATGTGGCAAGGAGATACTGCAGTTGAAAGGTAATTCCATCCCTAGGGTTCTAGTCCCTTTAGAGAGTATTTTTTATCCTAATGATGTGGCTGAAGAACCTCAATTGGTCCCAATTTGTGACGATGTTGAAGATGTAAATATTGGACGGGAGATCAGCCTAATATCATCAAAATAGCAAGGACCCTTTCACCTGAAGCCAAACAAAATTACATCTCGTTGATGAAAGAATACTCAGATGTGTTTGCTTAGAGCTACAAGGACCTTAAGGCTTATGATACGAGCATCATCTAGCATACCATACCAATCAGCAAGGAAGAGATGTTGTTCAAAAATAAGTTGAGAAGGATGGATCTCAAGCTGTTGCCCCCGGTATAAAAAGAGATCAAGAAGTTATTTGAGGCGAAAATCATTGTGGCCCTCAGATTCTTACGTTGGGTGGCGAATCTAGTCCCTATCAGAAAAAAGAATGGGGAAATAAGAATATGTATTGACTTCAAGAACTTGAACATAGTTTATTTGAAGGATCATTATCCCCTCCCCAAAATAGACCATATCTTGCACAAAGTAGTGGGTTCACAGAGGATCTCCGCTTTGGATGGTTTCTCAGGCTATAACCAAATCGTGGTGCACCTGGAGGATCAAGAGAAGACAACATTCACCACCCCTTGGGGCACCTTCATGTATGATAAAATGCCATTTGGGATGATGAAAGCGGGGGAAACCTTCCAAAGGTCTATGGACATAGCATTCGTTGATGAAAAGGATAAAATTATGGTCATCTATCTGGACGATATCACTATTTTCTCCAAGTATGATGAAAAACATGTCACCCACCTATTTAGAATGTTCAAGAAATACAAAAAGTTCAGCATCTCCCTCAATCCGAAAAAAATATTTATTTGCTATGAAAGAAGGGAAGCTGTTAGGGAATATAATCTCTCAAGACAACATCAGGATAGATCCGAATAGGGTTGAGGCGATCAACAAAATTGAACTCCCTCAAAATAAAGTCGAGGTTCAATCGTTCCTAGGCACGGTAAATTTTCTAAGAAGATTTATTGTTGCATTTGCTGAAATAGTGAAATATATAACCAATATGCTAGGGAAAGACAAGGAAATCAGGTGGACAGTTGAAGCCAAACAATCCTTTGAAGACATAAAGAAGGCCATTTATGAAGCTCCTATGCTGGCAAGCCCTTATTTCTCTAAGGACTTCCTCATATTTTCTTTTTCCTCGGAACAAATAGTAGCAAGGGTATTGCTGCAGAAGAATCATCAAGGACATGAGCATCCCATTTCTTTCTATAGCAAGACACTAAGAGATGCCCCCCTGAAGTATAATATCCTAGATAAGCAAGCCTATGCTCTGGTGCAATAGGATTTCCGAGTGTACATCGTGCATTCTCACATCATTGCTCACATTCCCACCAACGTTGTGAAAGATATTCTGACCCAACCTGATCCTAAGGGACGAAGGGCAAAGTGGATATCAGTTCTACTCGAGTATGATCTAGAGATCAAGCCCACAAAATTGATCAAAGGCCAGGGGCTAGCCAAGCTTATGGCCCAATCCAACTGCAACGCTCCTAGCTTGCATATGGTTGTTGAAATGTCAATAGAAGAGAAAATTCCTCAGGAATATCCAGGCTCCCCAGTAGGTGAGTATTTTCTAGAATCCCCGTGGTACACTGATATAATTTTTATGTTAAAACATCTGTAGGCCACACAGGGTATGGACAGGACAAGGTCTAGGTTCCTCAAGCAGAAGGCATCTAGGTTTTGCATCTTGGAGGGAAAACTGTATTGGAAGGAGCCAGGAGGGGTGTTGCTAAACTGTGTGGATGAGCAAGAGGAAAAAAGGGTCATTGAGGAATTCCATGCAGGGGAATGTGGAGGAAACCACTACTGGAAAGCCACTATAAACAAGATCATGAGAGTAGGATTCTATTGGCCTACCATCTTCTCTAATACACACAAGAAAGTTGCTTCCTGTCAAAAATGCTAGATCTTTGAGGGGAGGAGGAAGCTATTACCCTTTCCTTTGAAACCCATACAGGTTGAAGCCCCTTTCTAGCAACGGGGGCTAGATTTTATTGGAGAGATCAATCCTTATTCCTCAGAGAAGCACAGATGGATCCTCACTGCCACTGACTACTTCACGAAATGGATCAAAGCTATCCCTACAAGACAAGCTACCAAGACAGTGATCATGCAGTTTTTGGAGGAGCATATCTTGTCAAGATTTGGGGTTCCAAGGAAGATAATCACTGATAATGCTCCTGCATTCAAGTCTAATAAGATGGTGGATTTCTACTTCAAATATCACATACAGCTGGGAAATTCCACAACCTATTACCCAAAGGGAGATGAGCTAGCAGAATATTCAAACAAGAGCCTCATGAGTATCATCAAGAAGGTGCTATAGGAAAACAAGAAAGTTTGGCACACAAAGCTTATTCATGCTTTGTGGGTTGATAAGATCAGCATAAAGAAATCCATTGGCACCTCCCCTTTCCAGCTGGTCTATGGTTCTAAGGTGATATTCCCTAGCACCTTAAGTCTTATAGTGATGAAACTATTATAGGAAGAGGAAACAGGGACACATCCAACCTAGAGGAGGATGCATCAGTTAATTGAACTACAGTAGCAAAGGGAGCATTTATTTGATAGGACTTAGAAGTTTCAAGAAAAAATGAAAGAAATATTTGATAGAAGGACTAAGCTTGATGATTTCCAGTTGGGAGATGTAGTTTTGTTATGGGATGCACCACATGAGGACAAAGGGAATCATGGTAAGTTTGATCACTTATGGAAGGGCCCATATAAAATTGTTTCCTTCAGAGGAAAGAATGCCTATGTATTGGATGAGATTGAGGGCAGCCTAACATCTAGATCTGCTATGAATGGGAGGCTCCTCAAACATCATTTTCTGTAAAGTAAGTTCAGCTCCATTTTCATTGTATATACCATTTCTTTTTAACATCGCATGTGTGGATAGCTCTCTGACATACGTAAAGCCCTAGGTGAAGGTTGTAAGGTCCCCGAGAGAAGCTGTCATTTGGTATTTATTTTTGGGATTATAGGCACCAGAGAAAATTTTGAAGGTTTATTCTTAGGACCAACCCAATGGATCAGGTGCTTGGTCTACGTGGTTATTTGCTACCTCGCAGGGAGGATAACATCCTCGAGTTGAAGCCGTTGTTAGCACCTGCGCTAAATTTTGGAGATTTCTACATAAACAACTACACTCTTTTCCCTGCAAAGGTCTAGATCAGTAAAGCTGAAGGGGGTATAGGGAAAAAATTTCCATGTATGGTGATTTTGAGGTGACTTGGGAGTCTTATTCCTAAGCTTGAATGTCAAAACAGTTAAGAAAAATTCCTTTAGCATGACCTTGGAAATGTGCCCAAGTGAGAAGAATCTGATCAAGGATAAAGGAGAACCAGAATGGACAGATCAGATGCATCACAAATAAGATCATAGGGCTAAAAATCATTTCCACCCAAGGAAAATCAGGAGCATAAGTGTGGAAGAGGTAAAAATATGATTATGAAAGATGGAATTCCGACTTCCGCCTTTCGGGATCTGGATCCAATGACTCGGAGAGCTTCTGCCCAGATCAACGGTCCGAAAAAGAGGAGAAAGGAGGAAATAGAAAATCAGGAGAAGTAAAAAATTGGTTATAAAAAGGTTCAACTCTCAATTTTCACCTTCCGCGATCCGAAGGCTCAGAGAGTTTCCACCCAGATCAAAAGTGCAGAAATAAGCAGTACGGCGGAGAGCGGGAAGTGGAATCACTAAGTGGTTTAGTCACGAAAAGTTAAAGTTTCAGCTTCCACCTTCCTCCAAATCGACGACTCAGGGATTTTTCGCCCAGATCAACGGTGTGGAAAGCAAAGGTAGAAGAGAAAATCCAGGAGCGAAAAGATAAAACTGAACTTCGCAAAAAGTTCAACTCCCAATTTTCTCCTTCCACGATTCCCCAAATCTACGACTCAGATCGCTTCCACCCAGATCGATGGTCTAAAAAACAGGAGAAAGGTGGAAGTCAAAAACATAAGAATTTGGTCGTAAAATGCAGAGATCCCGATTTCTGCTTTTCGCTAGACTACAGTTTGATCCCAAATCAATGGCTGGGAAAGTTTATGGAAAAGATCGACGATGCAGAAAGAGGAAACGTGCGCATGAGATAAGTAGCTTTCCAGATTTGCAAAGTGGTTAAAGGCCTGCATGTCTCAAAAGTCGTGATTAAAGGTGAGGTAAGATCAACGGTGGATAATGATTCTGCTAATATAACAAGCATGGGGAAATGAAATTTTGAAATCTACGGAATCGTTTAAAGGGTCTTTGTGTTCTTCCGGCTCAGATCAAGATTGATATAGATCCATGGTCGAGGAAAATTCTGCTAGTTCAAAGTGTCATTGATTTAACTCTCCAAAATTATGTGAAATTTTAAAGAGCGCGCAGGTTCAAACACGTGTACTCTCTGTATCCTTGATCGATTAAAAGATCAATGGTCCATGACGATTTCACTGGTTCAAGATGCAAGGACAAAATATGTTGCAGAACATCGAATGTGCTTTGAGCCATTGTTTTCATCCAGTAGGCATGGTTTATAGATGTTAAATTTTCCATTTTTGCCCATCATGTGTGCCCCATCATTATTTCCTATTTTGTTTTGTGATCATGACGAATCTACCAGATCATAGTCTGTTAGGATTTTATGTGTGCAAGTTTGATTCCCAATTTGGTTTAACTGTATTTGGCTATGTTTCGAGGTTGGTCCTAGGAGCCTATTTACACTATAAATATGCCCTCAAAATAGGAAGAAAGGGTTGGAAATTTCATTCAGAATCCCTAGCGCTTGGATTTTGTAGCTCTATCATTTTCTTGGGAGAATTAATGAAAGCATAGCCTAAAGGTCTGAGATTCATCATGGCATTGACTGTTCAGTCTGTTTTTTCTTTGTAAACTCCATTTTCATGTCTGTGTATCTTATGCTAATGCATTTCTAGTTGTGTGTGAGGAATTCGCTCTCTGTTAAGCACTCTTTGCACCAGATCATGCATTTGTTTATGTGTTTCTGGTAAATGTTTGGAATTCATCTTCTATGCTCCATTACAGTTACTAGCCTTTGTTGTTTATTCTACTAAGGTGTTTTCATGAGATTCATCCACATATAGGTGCCTCCTGTTACATCGGGATTCTTCTCATTTCCTCTGCCATCTCTCCAAAGATATTTTGTTGAATATTGGTGCCTATTTTGCCTCAGATTATGAAGGTTATTGCTGGTTATTATTTGTTGTAAGTCCTTGAATATCTTAGGTTTTGACTCCATTTCCCAATGGTTTTTCTTATCTGTCTGTTTCACCTTCTTTAAAATCTGCAAATGCCCTATTACTATCAGAATCTAGCCTTCTTAATGCTTGATTAAAGCCAAATGTGTATGTGAATCTTTTTTTTGTGACAAAGAGAGACCCCTCACTGACTGTAAGGTTATACTGCAGTCCGAAGTTTGGTTTTAAATGGTTACCCATGTGACTTCCTACCACAACCATAGGAAAATTAGAGGGCGATAACAGATCCTTTTTAGTTGCTTCTTGTACACCTGAAGAGATCGCTCTTGCAAGGATCGATTTCAATAATTTCTTGATGGTTTTGTTTTTCCCTACACCAAAATTCTAGGACTCAACCTCGCTATTGTTGAACATCATATTGATACATGGCCTCATGTCGAACTTGTGCGACAAAAATATATATCCATTCATCCTTCGAAAGAGACAATTGTTAAATTTGAGTTCAATAATTTATTTATTTATTTATTTTGAGAAATACTTCTTATATTTACAAGCCCATATTTATAGTCATACCCACTCAGGTATTCGAACTCGAATCTCCACGTTAATACAAGCCCAATCACCTCACTTCTTGCTGATAAACCACATTCTCCTAGGAAAGTGATCGATACGTTGAAAAAATCCATATTCATTTATTTGATTGTGTACACTATTTGTGTGTCAAACCTTTTTCTAGTCAACAAGAATCAAGGTACCCTTCATGTTTATACTAACTTATGTGATTTGGATCAAGCATGTCCAAAACACAACTACCCTACGCCTTTCATCGATCAGGTCATTGATGCGTGCGTCAGACATGACGTCCTTTTCTTCTTGGATGGATTTTTAGGGTACAATCAGATCCAAATCCACCAACATGATCGGTATAAAGTTACCTTCACCACCCCATGGGGAACCTCCGCTTACTGAGTTATACCCTTTGGCTTAAGAATGTTGGAGTTGCTTTGTAGCACACCATGTTGTATTTTTTCATGATATGGTCCACATCATCCTAAAATACTTAGATGACCTCATGACACATTCCAAGAAATGCTCGCAACATCTCGATGATCTCTACTAGGTCCCTTCCCCATTTCAAATATTGAGAGAGACATGTTAGAGACGAATCTACAAAATTTAGGACAAAACCCACTTAGGTCGCTTTAGTTTATGCCCTCAATGTGGAATTATACCCTATTGGAAACCATGATGACCAATACAAGATGTACAAATTGTGTCAAGGGAGATACTAGATGGTTCAAAAGTACATCAATATATTCCATATATTACACTCAAATATAGGTATCAGATACTTTAAGAAAAACTTGGCCATTTTGAAGTAAACTAGTGTGATCCTCCTATCGAAGGTATTTACATAGGTCCAAACACATCACTATGTATTAAGTCCAGTATTTCCTTATCCCTAATAACACAAGATGAGAACTTTACACAACTTTGTTTACCATAAATACAATGTTCACAAGACAGTTAGGAGACCTTTGACCATACCATTATTGTGCATAGCACGAATACCTTTCTTGTCTATATGTCCCATTCACTGATGCCACACTATGGTTAAGTTGAATAGACAAGCATATGTTTTGTTGGACTCATACCATATTACATTAGCACATTTCTCAATGTTTATCCTTCCCAATAGATTGTACAAGGTTTCAGTCTGAAATCCTCTTATTATTACCATCACTCCTCACACCATCTTTCTCATATCTTTCTCAAATACAGACTACACACCTGTATTCCCCATATTACTTATTGAGATCAGGTTTCGAGTGAAACCTGAGATATGTAGTACTCTTGAAAGTGTTCCTATTCTTCCATCTTTTAGTTTTAGTCAAACTTTACCTCATCTAAAAATCTTGGTCGGTGAGTCATCTCCCAGTAGGATGTCACCACCCTTGAACTTCTCATACTCACATAACCACTCTCTACGAGGTGCCATATGATATGATGCACTGAATTCGATCAACCATGAGATGATTCAAATGTGTACTTGTGGAAGACAAATACACATCTCTTTATCTTCTTGCAAATCCTTACTGTCATTTGACTGGCCTTCCTCAGACTCTTTTCCTTTTTCAATTTCCATCAAATTATAGTTTCATATATAAGGCCCAACTTTGCCGCATCATGAGGATACTCGTGTCTCTGGACCATGGGATATGGTTTTATACCTAACCCTTAAATTCAACTTTCTACTAGAGATTTTTCCTTTTCCTTTGTATATTTGATTACCATCAAGGCATCATGGGTCGAACATTCCATGTTCTTTCATCTCGTTTATTCTAACAATAGATATGCGACCACATCAACGATATTCAATGTGGTACTATTGATTCCAATAACCATAACCAGGCTATCTTAGGAATATTGCAAAGAACACAATATATTGATGCATTTTTTCTCCTCAATGATTTCAATATCCATGGACAACAATTAAATGATAACAATGTTGAACACATTTAGGGGTTGTATTACCAACTCACCTTCACCCATCCTCAGAAGATATAACTTCTTCTGAAGAAATAACTTTTTAACTAAAGATTTTGACTGGTACAAGTTCCCCAACTTTTCCCATAGCTTCTTTTCAATGTCTTTTTGTGACATTCAACAATACCAAATATTCTAAACAAAGTCATACTGTACTTATTGGCTTCATGTTTATCTTTTTCCAATCTTCCTCTGACACACCATTCGGATTCATTCCTGCATCAAGTCTAACCCATTGTTCTCTATCCACATGGATATCCTTCATTTTAAGCTTCCAAGGCTCAAACATTTTCACATTAAACTTGTCATTTTCTATCCTCAATGTGTTATCCATTATAACTATAAACCAATGTTTCTTGAAAATCTCCCACTGCAATAGGTATTCACTAGAGCCAGGACCAAGCCAAACCCTCGGCAAAAAAGGCATCCCCTTGCAGCTAAATATAGTTTTGATACCAACAATTGGTTTTAAATACCCATTACAATAAGTTCACAAATTGATTCATATAGTTAAACACATTAAACATACGATAGTGGCACTCAACACATCAACACATTACATAGAAATTACATGGAAACCCGTCTCCTAGGGGAAAACCATCAATAGTGAGATTTGACTCTTCTATTAATAAAAAATTCATACTAGGTGTTTACAACAATTACTTGTTATACAACAAATCACACTTTATTACATGATCATGCTACACACAGTCTCCTCTATTTACATAGACATTACATATTATTTATAGATGCAAAACAACAAATTGGTCATTAATGACAATCCATAACTTCCTAACCACTTTCAGGTATTATGTTATGGTCAACTTGACTGGGTCAACTTTGGTTGATTTTTCATTGAGATTTGTTCATTCCGTCGACTAGTTGTTTTTCTTTGACCAAACAACTATTTTGGTTGGTCAATCGACTATATCTCCATCATCTGCCGACTCCGACTACATACGAATTATACCAGTTTACTATCGACTTTTCCATTCGATTTACATGCAAATAATATAACATTCCCAACAAAATTATACGGATAGTATTGAATTTGGTAATAAAAGCCAATCAAAGACCAATCATTTGTGTCTAAATCTGATTTGGATGATCATTTTCAGATATTTATCTTCATATTCCTGCTAAACTTCATTTAAATATTTAGAGTACATAAGCCTTATGGTAAATTGCACTAGTTTATGAATAGTCCCTTTGTCAAAAAATCATTGTGTCCGAAGTGAGATAACTTAGTCATTGATAGAGTCAATGCTTTTATGACTACCTTTAGAGTACACCTTTAATATTTCTCTTCTAGTAAATGTCTCAAGAGTTGGATATAATTCGAGTTAAGAGTGGCCATATATCCTTGAATCCTATCATGGAAAAATGTCATGTTAGTAAAAGTCCATCTATCTTTAAATCCTATATCATGGAAAATTTTCATTCTAGGAAATAAGAACAAATGGTTTGTTAAATTTTAGTCATTATAAGAAATAGAACGCATGGGATTGATCACCATATTGATCCTTTTCTTGACTAAATTAATTTTATTAGTTGTCAATTGGGTCTAGCTTCTGTGGTTGTGGAATGGAGTGTTATAATCCCCACATGGGTTATATTCCCATAAATGACATGTTGAGCTCATAATGAGTATATTGTTGTAAAGGCCTCACCCCATGTTTCTTACTTGGCCTTGTTCCCTAAAGAATCTAAGGTTTAACTTGGGTACATCCTCAAAAGGAGGGGAAGTGCTTGAATATTTCCCCGAGATAATTAATTGGAAAAAAACATGTGTTTATTAGGAAAATAATTAACCCACAATTAAATTAGATTTATTCCCTACTTAAAAATCAATTCCTAATTCATAAGCTTTAATTTATTCCCTGGCAACTCAACACATTAGTGCATCACGGTAGGTACAAACTTCCATTCTTCCCACTTCATTTTGTGCATCATGACTTCAATAAAGTAGTGTTAAATATCTATTTTACTCTCCAGTATCTATAATTTTTCATTCAATAATCATAAACCCTAATAATTTAGAATGCCTCATCGATTCCACCAAGGGAGTAAGTTCATATCTATCAACAATACATCATCATCACATGGTGTGATTACGAAGCACCTTATCAAGGGATACAATAAAAATATATTTACAACATCCTTAAACTTGTTTAAGCTCTAATTAGACATTTTTTTTAAAGTTCTAGTTAGGTATAATTCGTTTAAGCTCTAATTTAGTGGAGTGTTTAAAATCGTATGATGGCCCGATTTCTTATAGTTTAATCTTGATAAATCAATATAAAATCATGGGTTTTAGCCTCCTTAGGAATGTTAGAACATTGTTGCATTCACTAGAATACCATAGATAAAATCTTGTTACTATAATTCTATTGCACTGAGGAATTCAATTTATGGAAAATGAGAGGTGGTTTAAAACTAATTGGAAAACAATTAGAAGGTATATACTTATATATATTCTCCTACAAATTGCTATATATTGATTTAAATAATTGTTTCTACATGGAAATAAGAGCACATGGGATTAATCACCATATTGAATCCTTTGCTTGACCAACATACATTGATTAGGAAAATAATTAAAATGTCATGATTACATTAAATATATTCCTTATAAACCCATCATATTGTTGCAATGATTGTACCCTTCTTTTCTTCTCACTTTGAATTTTTGCATCATGGAATTGAAGAATTCGTTGTTCAATATCTAATTCAATGTCCATTATCTATAAATGTGTGTTCAATTATTTAATTCAATCTAAGAATTTAGAATGCCTAACTAGTGCCGATATGGAGTGAGTTCATATTGATCACCAATAGTTCCTTCATACATGGCATGATTACAAATTAAATTACCTGAGGATACATAACAAAATAGAACTATGTCCTTAAATTTGTTTAAACTCTAGCTAGACATTAAAAATTTGAACCTTCTTAATTCTCCTATATATTTGTTTTAGGGATAGTACTAAGTCTTATATTATAGGCTCAATAGAGACCAATCATTTGTGACTAAAGTCAAATTGGTTGATCATTTTCATATCCTTATCTTCATCATTCCCACTAAACTTCATTGAAATATTTAGAGTACATGAGCCTTATGGTAAGTTTTAGCTAGTTTATGAATATTGGATTAGCTCAAAAAATCATAGATCCTAATGCGAGAGAGCTTGGTCACTAATAGAGGCATTGCCTTTAAGACTAACTTTTGAGTACTCCAATAATATTTTCCTTATAGGTCAATATCCCAAGTAGTGGATCCCAAAGTTAAGAGTGGTCATCTATCCTTTAATCGTATTTTTATGGGAAAATGTCATGTTAGTAAAAGATCATCTATGATTGAATCCTATCTCATAAAAAATGTCATGCTAGGAAATAGGAACAGATAGTTTATTGAGTTATTTTATCATGCTAGGAAATTCAAACATATTGTACTAATAGCCATAGTGAAAAATTTCCCTAACCAACTTAATATGTTGATTAGGGAAATACTCAACACAATGCAATTACATTAAATTTGTTCCTTACTTCCAAATATGTTCATGATTCCTTACATTAAATTTGTTCCTTCACAACCCATCACATTAGTGCATCAAGGAAGTTATAATATTTCATTCTTGTCACTTCATTTCATGCATGATGTCATTCAAGAATTTAGTGTTCAATATCTAATTCAATATCCATAATTTACCTATAATTCTGCATAATCAATGCCACTAAGGGAGAAAATTCTTATCTATCACAATAAATCCTTTTACTAATATATGGATATAAAATCTGAGGCTTCAACCTTAGGATTATTATAAGTTTATGGAATTCAATGGAGGATCCTTGATATAAGTTTTCTATTATATTTATATTTACCAAAGAATTTAACTTGCGACACCAAGGAATAACCTTCCTTTCTTCTCATTTAATTGTGTGCACCATGGCCTTCAAGAATTCAATGTTTAATATATATTCAATATCCATTATCTATAAATCCTTGTTTAATCATCTAATTCACCCTAAGAATTTATAATGCCTAATCAATGCTACTAAGGGATTAGTTTTATATTGATCACCAATAGATTCTCCACACATGGTGTGGTTACAAATCACATTACATGAGAATACATATCAAAATGAAATATATCCTTAAAAATGTTTAAGCTAGACTAATTAGACACTAAATTTGTTTATCTCTAAATATATATCAAATCCCCATTATTTGAACTACTCCAAATGTCAAACAATCATGCATAAAGAGCTTTGAATGTCGAAAACTATGCATAAAAGAGTTTGAATGTCAAAAACTAAGAATAAAAGAGTTTTAACGTTAATACGATTCAAATTCAAAATATTATTAAAATTATAATGTCTTAATATTAGTGAAAGTAATAGGGAATTACAATAGATGCCATGATATGAAACCAATCAATGGAAACTCTTAGTTTTATTTTCTCCCACTTTGAACTCTTTCCCTAATCAACTACCCACTCACCTACAAGTTCACCATCAAACTGCTCACTCACCTAGGGACAACTCACTCACCTACACCACATTTGGTTGCACATAATTCACTCACCTACACCTAGAGGAAAACTCACCTATAGAATCACTTAGAAGCTACATGGACTACACATTCCTAAATTGTGGATCTTATCAAGTATGTATACAAAATATTCTTCAGGTATTTTTTTAGTTTGTTTTTTTAACTTCAGTCTTATCATCCTATCTATCATTTATAACTCTAACAATATGAATGCAACCCTATCCACCATTTGAAACCCTCACTACAAGAGTGATACCCTAACCATTGTTTGAAACCCTCTCCATGGGAGTGATACTCTAACCATCATTTCAAACCCTCGATAAAGGAGTAAAACTCCAACCAACATATGAAGAAAAAAATCCTTTCAAGGCATGCTGTCAAGACCATCTTGAGTCTTATTAATGGGATATTTTTTAAATTGTAGTTATCGAGTAATATTGTGTGTGATTTAAAAAGTAGTTAGTTCATTGATGCTACCTAATTGAGAAAGAACAGGTGTTGCTCATGAAGAAAATCAATTAGGTTTTTTTAATCTCATGCAAGCAAGTCCACAATGTGTAGGATATTATCCATATTCTCATGATTTATTGTTATCTATTAAAGATAGGTAGGATGTGTATGGTAATAAGCAATTCATTAATCATTATGTATATGCTTTCTATCTGGGTAGGATATAATAGAATATTAATAATTTTTATGAAATCAAAAAAGTTGATTAATTCAACAACTAGATGGGATATAAACTCTTGCCGACTACTTATATGAGGGTCAATTCATGATCTCATTCTCATCCTATTCCCTATATTCTATACAAGCCACTAACCTATAAGAAGAAAGGCTAGAACCATTTCCTCCTAAATTATTGAAACTACAATACAATACTATTCATTTGAGATCGTTTTAGATAGCAACCTCTTTAGTACAATACCAGTTTAGACATATTTTTTATAAGTATTATTTCACATCATTGGAGATTGATTATGCTTTCTTCTTTTGCACCAATTGGAGTTATCATGATTGTTGTTATAATGTCATTTATTTTGGTAGGTTTGTTTACTTGTATTCTATATGCAGATTTTTTTTTGTGCTTTCTAAAGTTCATTTGTAGTAAAGGGTAGACCTATATGACTATTATTTAGTAAAAAAATTCATTTTTTTATTAAAAGAGACTAAAAATTTCTCCCTGAGACCACGAAGTTTTCAAAAAATTCACCTCACAAGTCTAAAAATATAACCAAAATAAGCATGGTTTTATTTATCTCACTAGTAGAATTGTTCCAAACTTTGAAACAAATAGCTTCAATGTCATTTCACATCATTTCTTTCATAAACTTTAAAAACTATAATCCACCACCTATATCCCTGAAATTGTATATCTCTATTAACATATAAAGTATATGCTCAACATTATGTTCCCTATAAATATGCAAGATGGAAATATTAGTGAAAAGACTTGTAATATCCTTAAATGTACAAATAAATGTTGGAGATAGACAACTTTTATGACTTGTTCACCATTCATCCACTTTGTCACTAACATAGAATCTTGAAATAAAGTATAAGCATTATCATGTGCTCTTGGCATCCTAAATATAAGTAGGATTTTGTGAATATTATGTACAAAATCTTAGCATATATTTTCTCTCTAATGTTTCCAAATAAAACATAGGTATGGAAAATATATTCCCACATCCTATCAAATATTAATTGAACGCTATGTAGGATGCATTTATCATCATTCATATAACATTAACTCTTTTGGCTATAAAAAAAAAACCATCCTTTGAAAAAGTGTTGGATTTTCTGACCCAAGTTCATGTTAGGATTGTTAATCCTCCCTTGGTCAAATGTATATTAGATTAATTTAGCCTGACTTAGGAGTTTTAATTAATTAATTAAGTCCACTAGTACCATTAGGTCCACATGGCCTAATAGGGCCACATGTACCAGTTACTAGAGTGTAAGGAACACTGCTAGAGGTTAACTGCCACTTACTACATGTGCATGCATCAGTTTGAGCACCACCTAGACCAATTCCTACATTTTAGGAGCCACTGGGAGTCTCGGCACCAACCTCCATTAGTTAGTTGGAGTTGAAACTAGTTAGTCTTAGTTAGCTTCCAGCTACTTTTAGTTAGATCACAATCAATTAGCTAGTGCTAGTTATGCATGGCTAATGCATGGTTGCATGTGGAGTAGGAGCCTTTTCCCATCTACCACCTTAGTTTATCTGAGTTAACTAGTTATTACTAATTGTATGAGTTGGTTGGACATCTGGGAGTTGATCTGTTGGACTTCGATATTTATTGAGACACCATGAGTTAGCTAGTCAGTTAGGTACAGTCACATCCAGTTGGTATATTCAAATTCCTCCCTAATGGATTCGAATTCTTTCTTTATGTAAACTATTGTAACATTGGATTTAATGAATGACAATGACACTGTAATTACTCGAGCTACACTCATTTGTTTCTTGTGTGGTTTGTTTTGTTCAGTTTGTATATTCATTCTCCTTTTACTACAATCATAATTCAGAACTATTTGCTTGAAGATCTAAATGGAACAACAATTCTAATATGGTATCAGATCCTTCTCAGGCAGGCTTCATGTTTGTTTATCTCCATTGAACATCAGAAGCAGTTGGGTTTCCACATAAGTCCCCTATGGTGATTTGCTTCCTTTGAATTTATTCAGAGTGTCGAAGAGGGCGTGACGGACTCTAAAAAAATGTTCATGTCGAGAGGAAAAGCATGATTCTAACTTAGTTGATATGTTTTAGTGTTTTGCAGTGAAAATTGACAGGTGCTACATAGCTTGTGTGAAGTTTTGTGATCTTTTAGTCGGAGAATTATGGATTCTCAATCTCCTACACCATGGATCCTTACAACTTCCAGTTATCTTAACTGGAGGATTGATATGTAGTTGGCCTTGCACAAACATGGCTACCTCGGGATAATACTTGGAAGGGAGGCTGAGCCCCATCAACGAGTTGAAAAGAATAATTTTTTGAGTTGTTGTGATGAAGCTTTCAGTTATCTATGCACTCATATATCCAGATATCTCCTCTTCCACCTTGAAGGTTTGAGGACACCTAGAGAATCAACTTTGACAACTTATTTGGAAAACAAGATGAGCTTCAGGGACACCTCCTGGAGAATGAGCTAGTAGCCTTGCATCCCAACAGTTTCGAGACTATTGAGCAATTATTTACTAAATTCAAGTCTCTTGCACTTCAATGTAGACAGTGTGGAGTAGAAAGGAAGGATGAGAAAATTGTGCTCTCCATTCTCAGCAAACTCGGACCTAAGTATTCTGTATTTGTTTCAATCTTTCATTCCAAGTGGGATGGCTTCCCTGGTTGGAAAATTCCCTCACTTGATTCATTTTCCGAGTCCTTAATACATGATCAAGAGAAGTTGATCCAGATGGGAATCATTTAGATTTCCAAAGATCAAGCTTTCCTAGTGACAAACTCTACCAAAGCACAAGCTAAAGGGAGACCTAAGTAGAAGGAGCCTAAAGAAGCTGATTCAAAGCCTAAATTGAACTAGAAGACTTCCGAAGGAGCCTCCAGATCTAAGACAAAGAAAAATTTTGAAAAGAAAAAGTGTCCCTATTGTATGAGGGGTTTTCATCCAGAAGACTCGTGCATGAAGAAGACCCTCGACCAGTTGAAAGCCTTATGTGTACAGAAAAATATTTCCCTTCCACAAGGTGCATATATGTCTGATGATGAGGAGAGGACTGAAGAAGATAAGATATGCTTGCATGCAAGCCTCTCTCCGTCGAAGGCTTATTTGATAGATTTTGGAGCATCCAACCACATGGTTGGTTCCAAGGAATCCTTCATCACCTTCCCTCTATCAGGAGGACCTCGAAGTCATATGGGAGATGACTCTAAAATCCCAGATGTTGAGAGAGGTTCAGATAAAATCCAGCATGATGACTTCATTCCATCTCCTACAGAAAAGAAAATTGTTGAAGATGAAGAAGAAGCAGAATTTTCCCTATAGTCAATTTGAAGTGAAGAAAGTCTCCTTGGAGTGACTCCTTCTCATGTTGCTCCAGAAGTGTATGAGATCTCTGATATCTCATCTTCTCACATGGATGATCTATAAGAATACATTCAAATCTCTATTTTTGAAAAAAAACACTCATTCTATTCTTTACAAAAATTCTCTAGTGATTCTTTGAATTTTGTGCATAGTTTATCGGTGACTGTTTCAGAAAAGCTAGAGGAATTTGATTTCTCTATATCTAATAATGTTTTTGGTTTGCAGATAATTAATACCATGGATATTATGGAAATAATATCAGATTATAGGAGTGACCCATTCACTCTCATTAATCTAGATCTTCCAGTAAATTGCTACAAGATTGCATGCACCAAAAATCAAAATTTTGAAGAAGGAGAAAATTGTGCATCTACCATCTTGGTGGAGCATAGTTTTGGATCTGATATGAATCCTTTTGGATATGATTTTTTTCTGATATGATAATATGTGTTTCAGGTATTAATATTCAAGAGCTTTTAGTATTGCTTGTAACTAATTTCATCAATTTTGGTGTGACAAATCAAGCACCGCAAGTCTCCTTAAATTTTGTTGTTGAGGATTTGATGTTAGTTCTCTCTTATGAGTTTGTTGATATTAGATTTTGTGAATTATTGGTTATTTATGAAGCTATATCAGATTATGGAGCTCAAGCATTCTCTCTTCACAGTCCCAATGACTCTCTACCTTTGGTCACATGCTCATCTCCTCACAGAACTAGTAAAGAGGGAGATATCCTGCATCTGCCTGGACACTTGCTCCTAACACTTGAGGCTGATTTTACCACTCATGGTTTGATGTTAAAGGCTGAAATATATTAGTTTCTTGGTTTTTCCTCACATGGTTCGAATTCTCAAGCACCTTTTCTCTCTCATCAGTTGATTTCAGCTGCTCTACATGGGTCCAGTTTTCATCCTGCAGTTGTCTATATTCCTAATTCAGCTGAGCACATTATTATTCTTCCAAAGAGGAAGATTCCTCTAGACATAATCACTTTGTTTGTTTTAGATGTTCACCTGCACAGAATAACCAAGATACTACATTTGTTGTTGCATAATGCTACAAATAGCAGCAAAACCTTTCATAAGTTTTTTATTCAAATATTGTATTCCTACTTATTTTGAGGGGGGGCGGTTCCCGTGAGGTTTTCCCCTATTTCCATGGTTGTATTAAGCAGCATTATGTCTTTTAGATTGTATTTTGGGTGACTTATGGCCTTTTATTTAGGTCCCATAGTTCTCCAAGTTAGGATTCAAGGGGGGTGTTAGGATCATTAATCCTCCCTTGGTCAAATGTCTATTAGATTAGTTTAGCCTGACTTAGGAGTTTTAATTAATTAATTAAGTACACTAGTACCATTGGGTCCACATGGTCTAATGGGGCCACATTTACTAGTTACTAGTGTGTGGGGAACATTTCTAGAGGTTAACTTCCACTTACTACATGTGCATGCATCAGTCTGGGCGCCTCCTAGACCAATCCCTACATTTTAGGAGCCACTGGGAGTCCCGACACCAACCTCCATCAGTTAGTTGGAGTCGGAACTAGCTAGTATTAGTTAGCTTCTAGTTAATTTTAGTTAGATCACAATCATCTAGCTAGCACTAGTTATGCATGGCTAATGCATGGCTGCATGTGGAGTAAGCGCCTTTTCCCACCTACCACCTCAGTTGCACTGAGTTAACTAGTTATTGCTGATTGTATGAGTTGGTTGGACATCTGGGAGTTGATCTGTTGGACTCATATATTGATTGAGACACCATGAGTTAGCTATTCAGTTAGGTATAGTCACATCTAGTTGGTAGATTCAAATTCTTCCCTAATGGATTTGAATTCTTCCTTTATGTAAACTATTGTAACACCGGATTTAATGAATGACAATGATACTGTAATTACCTGAGCTACACTCATCTGTTTCCTGTGTGGCTTGTTTTGTTCAGTTTGTATCTTCATTCTCCTTTTACTGCAATCATAATTCAGAACAAATTGCTTGAAGATCTAAATGGCACAACAATTCTAATAGTTCAGTCCCTTCTGCTCAGCGCAACAAATCCCAAGATATCAACCCGACATAGCAGAGTTCACTCGGAAGCACCTGCAATGTAGATGCAGTCTCACTCAAGATATCTCTCTTGAATGGGTAACTGCCAGAACCACATTTCCACAATTGGGTGGTGGATTTCTGGTACCTTTGCTTTTTACCAAGGTTCTCAATGAAGTTTGTGGGTGGATTATTTATGTTCATTGTGACCCAACAGCTAGGGCATGAATGAACTTCTCTTATGCAACTTATTATATCAACAGTGGTTGTGCAGCATAATCGTATTCAACTGATACAATGCGACTGATATACATCTATTCATCTATAAGAAAATATATAATCATTCATTCAATGCAACATTTATACAAGTAATTCAAACACATTCAACATTCACACATATACACAGAATATAACGTGGAATCCCATCCAGGAAAAAAATGCAAAGGTGCTCTTCATCTAGCATGAGGAAATATATGCACCTTTTATCTGTGTACTAAGCTGAAAAATCTAATCAATATATTCTTCTCTATATTTACAGACTCTTCCTCCCTCTCATGCTCTCTGATCTTCTCTCTTTTCTCTTCCTACTTTTCTCTACTGGTGATCCACAGACAACCTAGATTGACTCAACCTTTCCTACTCTTCTACGCACTCAGCTGCAAATTCTTCAACTCATATGCACTCAGCAATATTAGCAGACAAAATACATAGCAACTAATAATCTAACATTACAAAGTTAACAGCAGAGAAGCTAACCTGCATACAACTTGGGTTCCTTATTTTATATACTCGATACATACTCATTTTCAGACTTAATACATACTCATTTTCTGTCGATTTCTCAGCCAAATTCCTATTCCATCCAACAAGTTGTCTTTCCTATTCTAGTAACACCTAACGGGATGCACTAACATCTTGACTTACAGATATGCCTTCATGCATGCGGTTTCCACCGACTCTAGCTGAAGTCATACCCACGATATTTAAAGTCTGTCACTTTCTAAGCATTATGCCTTACCATCACTTTCCAATCGTTATGCTACTTGCACACATTCTGATACTGTTATTTTTTTGCACCTTCCTTTGTCTCACTCCTTCCTTCTATCATGACTTCCTCTTCTACCGCAACCTCCTCTTCTATTGCGCCTCTTCCTCTTCTTCTTCCTTCCTTTCACTGCATCTGTTGCAGCTTCCTTTCTCTTCTTGCTTTTCTGTTGCTACTTGTGTCATAGCTCCTTCTTCTTCTTCTTTAGATCTTCTCCATACTTAGGAAAAATTTTGATTGAATTCTACTTTACTGTCCCCAAGCCCAACATAAAGTATCAACATCATTATTCAATTCCCTATATATATTGAGAATAGACTAGGCGGAAAATAGTCCATCAATTTTTCACATGTGTGTGACCAATGGAAGTAAGGAAACAATATGATTCAGGCATGAAGTTTCCTAAATAAAACTTGCGTAGCCTATTAGATACATTTATTGTAATTTCATACAAATTTGTAGCTAGTTATAGTATATGTTGAAGATGTTGGATCCATTATCAAAATTCCTTCTTTCATTGTAATCTAACTTAATGGCCCTCATTTTGAATTTGGTCAATGTCATAGTGAGATCACCACCAAAGAATGATGCTTTATAGAATAGTTTCTCAATCATGGGGATCCTAAGGAAGGATTAATCATCCCTTCCTCTAGCATACTATTCTCATAAAGGCGGTCAATAAGAAGGATCGATCAATCATTCCTCAAGGACGGTATTTGTGTCACAAGTATTCAGTGGAAAGGTAAGCCAACCATTCCTTCAACTTAGTTTCACATAGGGGTGGATATCGAGGAAAATTCGTCCAACCCTTCCTCCAACATAGGAATCTCTCATAGGTGAAACCAAACAAGGATAGGTGAACCCTTCCTCTAGCATAGTATTCTCATCAAGGGGTATAATGAAGAAGGATTATACAATCCTTACTTAAGTATGTTATTCATGTATCTATGTATTGAGTGGAATGGATAATCATCCCTTACTATGGTTTTTCATGTAATGGAGGATCTCAAGGAAGGTTCACTTGAGCCTTCCTCAAGAATAACAATGTTTTCTAGGGTAACTTATAGTAATATCAACCAACCCTTCCTCTAAGACAATACTTGCACTAAGGAGGACCATAGGAAAGGGACATGTGACTCTTCATTCAACATAATATTCTACTCAATGGGAAGCTTGAAGAAGGGTCAATCGACCCTTCCTCCACCATAGTATTCTCATTGAGGGAATGTCATAGAAGGGATGATTGATCCTTCCTTGGTCTTAATTTTCAAGTAAAGGGGGATCCAAGGGAATGATTGGTTGACCCTACCTTGAGTATAGAAATATATTTTAGGGGATCCTAGAGAAGCATCGACAGACCCTTCCTCTAGTTTGGTATTTCCACTGGAGGTGCATGGGGAAGGGTAAGTTGAACATTCCACTAGCATAGTATTTCCATCAAGAGGAAGCATTAAAAAAAATCAAATTACCCTTCCTTGAGGACATATTCACATCATTGGGTACCTAGTGGATGGGAAAACCAACAATTTCTCAATCATGGTTTCCATGTAGAGGGGGTTCCCAGGGTTCAATGGTTGTGTAGAGGGGGTTCCCAGGGAAGGGTTCCCATCCAACATAATATTCTCTTTTAGGGGGCTCATAGATGAGGGTGATATGGCCCTTTCTCAAGTATGGTATTCACATCATAAGGTATCCTTTGTAAATTTCGATTGACCCTTCTTCAATCATAGTTATTACATATAGGGAGGTCTAGAGGAAGTGTTAATTGACACTTCTTTGAGTATAGAAATCTTGTCTAGGGGAACATGTATAAGGATTAATCAAGCCTTCCTCCAAAATAGTACTTTCTTAAAGGAGGTAAACAAGTAAGGGTTGGTCAAACCTTCATCCAACATAGTATTTGTGCCAAGGGTAAACCTAGGGAAGGGTCAAATGATCCATCCTCAAGGATGTTATTCACATCAAGGGGTGTCTAATGAAAAGGATTGTTGATCATTCTCAACCATAGTTTTCATGTATAGGGGTTCCTAAGGAATGGTTGGTTGATTCTTCATTGAGCATAGTTATCATGGATAGGAAGAATTGGTAAGGGTAAACTAACCCTATATTAAGGATGTAATTCACATCATAGGGTATCCAAAGGAATAGTTGATTCACCATTCCTCGAAATTAGTTTTTCCATAGAGCGAATACAAAGGAAGGGTATATTAACCCTTCCTTTAGTATAGCAATATCATCTAGGGGAAGCTAGAGAAATATAGACTAATACTTCCTCTGTCATAGTATTATCAATAAGGAGGTACATGGGGAAGGTTCAATCAACAAGTATTCTAGAATATTATTCTCATAAAGCAAGAGCATAAAGAAGAGGCAAACAAAAATTTCTTAAGGATGGTATTCTATTGATGGGTTGAAATGACCTAGGTCCAACACTAGGGGTTCTCCCCAGTACGAAGTCCTAATTAGACCCATAACCACTTAGAATAGAGAACCCATCCAGATTTTGGATCGAAAACCATTACAAGTTTGGGTTTAACTGGTTACATGCCAATCCACCATTTATGGTTCTTATAAGTAAGAGATGAAATACAAGATTATCTAACCTAAATGCAGTTCCTAACTAAACTAACCTATCCCAACTAGGAGTGAGATTAAAGAGAGTGAGTAGTGAAATAAAAATTGAACATATGTATTCAAAATTCAGATAGTTGTTTTAAGAGACAAATAAACAATTGACAAAATGAAAGCATGGCTATTAAAATTGTCTTGTTATTTATATCATTTTGATTTCACTACCCACAAAAAGAAAAAGAACATAAATAACATATGAAATAAGAAACAAAGAGTTGTAGGTATAATCCATTTAGAAATGTGCAAATGTGTGGTCCTCATCTCTTACACTATAGGTAGAGCTCTCCTCCTAGCAGGATTTCATAGCCTTGACAAAGTTGCCTCTTTCACCCATTTACAACTGAATCCTCTAGTCTCATTCTAATAATATATTTCATCACGCATACACATAATTGTTATTCTCTTAGAGAATTTTTGCGTGGAAGTGTTTCTAGATGGGGGAGCTAATTTAATAAGCCTCTTAAGGCATAGGATAACATATAGAGTAATTTTGGTTTTCTATGCACCATTAGGTCTTGATTTCTTTACATGAGTTGAAATTTTGGCGAAATCATATGATATAGCGAGTTTAAGTGTTAAAGTGGATAGAGATCGTTAGAGAGTAACTAAGAATCCTTTCCAAGGTCTCATTTCAATCCATGAAATTTTCATCATGGTCAAGATGTTAGCTTGAATTTATTGATGCCGCATTAGGTGGTTCAAATGCATTTCTCTATGCTAGAAGATGATGTGAAATAATTGCAATTCTAGTGCTTGAAATTGCATGCTTGAAACCTCACACTAGTAAGAAAACAACCAAGGCTTACTTCATGTTCCCCATGAGTTGTAGAAAGAATAAGCTTGTCAATATACTTAGATTCATTTGAAAGCCAAACACACTAATATAACTTAGACTCTCTCTGTTCCACTCTAACTGATGGGATTGGCTTTATATAAAAAAACAGTGGGTGATAACAAACTGAAATAAAACAAAAATTAAAATCAAAACAAAAAAGAAGTGGGGAGAACCCTTTGTTTATGTATAGGGATGGTTTTTCCTCCAATATAGGTGAAGCATTGTGTTAAGGATTAGCCATTTGCAGGGGGACAATCTATATCCCCTTCTATATTTGGTATTTTGTGGGTTCCACAGCCAAGCTTCTTAGAAATCAAGCAAGGGGCAAGCCATAAATGTTGAAAATTGGTTTGCTTTATGTTATCCTCGTGTGGAACATGATGATATTTAGAGTCATTTTGATTTATTGCACATTGTCGTGCATCGAATTACACACGGGGGTTGACCACTTGAAGACATCATAGGGTTTATCCAATTAAGTGTGTGAAGTGGATTGAGCTCACCAAAGAATAAGAAAAAGACTCCTGGAGTCCTTCTAACTAGTCTTCTTGTGTAAGCTCTTTCAAATATGTCAGTGTTCCACCATGACAAGGATCCTCCTATAACTTTTGAGATCCCAAAAAGAGTAGCTCATGGGTTTTGAATGACCTTTCATAGTAATTGATGTCAAAAGTTTGAATTACATGTTTGAGAAGCAAAGCTTGGAAAAAAAATAAAGCAAGGGAAAGGGATATGTACAATCAAAGAAATCCATTAATTAGGAATGAACGCACCAAATAGGAGGGATAAAATCTATTAAAATCACTAGTTACAATTAAGAAAAATTAAAAGCAGACCAACAACTTCATCTTAAAGTTCATTTGAGAGTAGAAATTGTACAAACTCAATATTTTCAATTTTTTTTCAAAATAGGAGTCACAAACATGCAGATTGAAAGCAAGCTCAAAGATTAGATCATCAAATCCAACCCAAAACTATGTTAAATATCACAAAATCATTATGTTAGGGGAAAAGGGTCAAGAACTACATTAATCCAGATTACAATCATTACTCCTTCTGACATTCCATTGCTCAAGTTGATTTACTATTTCAACATCCTTCCCAAATCACTTGCTACTCATTTTCTTCTATTTTTTGTGTAATCACCTCTCATATGGCTAGTTCCCCGAACTTCTCAAGCATAATTCTCTCACCTCCCAATTTTATATTTTGATGATACCAAGCTTAGAACTATCTCAAGAGGAAGAAAATCAATCTCACCTAATGAGGGAAAGGTTAGATTTAGAAAAAATGGAGTCTTAATATTTCAATTTTTAGAGCACCTTCTAAAAAAACATGTAGGAAATCAAGATATTTTGAGGGATACTTTTTGTTTAGATTGCAAGTTATTTCATTACCATTTTTTATTTATTAATTTTACAAAAAATAGAGCTCTTGTTGTTTCAAGATTACCCAAAAAATGTGAAACTATGAAGGAAAACAACATACTATCATGGTTGTGCTACTAAATAATATGTTTTTCAAAGAATACTAAATAATATGTTATTGAATAATTTAACCTGTATTACTTGTAGGATCCCAACCAATTTTAACTCTACCTTTATAGCATTGATTCCAAAAGTTGACAGTCCACTGTATTTGAATTATTTTAGTCCCATTTCTCTCTGTAACTGCATTTACAAAGTGGTTACAAAGGTGATTGCTCGCAGATTGAAGGGTATTTTATCTGAACATATCACGACTGGACAATTTGGTTTTCTAGAGGGGAGATAGATCCACGAAGCTATTGGGGTTGCTCAAGAGGGTCTCCATAGCATGAAAACCAAAAACATCAAAGGGGCTATTCTCAAAATCGACCTCTCTAAAGCCTATGATAAGGTAAGTTGGTTATACATTCGTATGCTCCTAACCCATCTTGGTTTTGGCATTTCTTTTATCAGGTGGATCATGAGTTGCATTACTACAGTCTCTTTCTCGGTCTTGATTAATGAAGCTACCTCCCCTTTTTTTCATGTTGAAAGAGGTCCCCGCCAGAGATGCCCACTTTTCCCACTTTTATTCCTACTGGTGGCTGATGGACTGAGTAGGTCTTTAAGGGAGGCTTGTAGGGTGGGAAATTTGAATGGCATCCAGATTTCTTCGCACCTTCAGATTATGCATTTATTATTTGTGGATGATTTTTTAATCTTCTGCTCAGGATCAATTCGAGATTTGGATACCATCTTTGAGATTTTGCCTCTGTTTGCAACAACAACTAGAATGGAAATAAATGTCGAAAAGTCTGCTTTGTTTACTCATAGGCTCCATGTTGATGAACAACAACACATTTATGGAATATTCCCATATTGATTGGAGGCCTTGGAAGGAGGACTAAAGTACCTTGGGTTCTTTTTAAAACCAAATGACTATCAAAAGAAGGACTGGAAATGGCTATTGGAAAAGATGGAAAAATGCCTCAAAATTTGGAGTCATAAATGGATTTCCAGAGCTGAAATATTGGAATTGGTAAAGGTTGTTCTTGAAGCAATCACTATTTATTGGATGTATCTGGCTTGGATTCCAAAAGGCATTCTAGAAGAGGCCTGTAAGATATATTTTTGTTTTTTATGGAGATGGAAAAAGGATGTGCAGGTGACCCCTTGGGTCTAATGGGAGAGGATTGTGGTTCCTAAAGGACTGGGAGGCTGGGGTCTCAAAAACATCTTTCTCTTCTCAAAGGACTTAGCAACAAAGGGAGGTTGGAGACTACTGAGTGCAGAGAATTTGTGGACTTGGGTTGTGGTTCAAAAGTACATTGCTACTAATTCTGTGGAGGATTAGATTAGGAGGAATAAAAAATCACACACCGGAGGCTCGGTTATTTGGAAGGCAGTGGTAAAGTCCTTTGATGTCATAGAAGACAGTTTGGCTTGGAACATTGGGAACGAGAGGAAGATGAGGGTTGGGGAGGACCCGTGGGTGGGGTGCAATCAGCAACATAGACTTTATGATATCCTAGTGGAGTCTTTAAGACAGAGAGAAATTTTCTATCTCTCTCAACTAGCTACTCCGGTACAGGAAAACCGATGGTCCCAATCTTGGATGTTGCTTAACACATTTGAGTTACCTGAACAAGAGGAATTGGAGTTGGCACGCTATATTGGGGTTCTATATCAATCGCAGGTTCTACTTTGGGATAAAGCGGATGTGCTCATTTGGGCCTCGGCTCCAGGTGGGAAATAGACACCTAAGGAAGGGTATTTAAAGCTCAATGCCTTTGGTTTTGAGAGAGGGTTAGTTTAGTGGTGGAAGAAATTGTGGAAGATTCAGAGTCCACCAAAAACCAGATTATTCCTGTGGTGTGTTTTGGAAAACAAGGTCCCCACATGGGATAATCTGCTAAAGAGAGGTTTTCAGGGTCCTGGATGGTGTGCTTTGTGTAGGGATGAAGGGGATTATGTGACCCATATTTTTCTTAAGTGCACATACTGCTTGTAAGTGTGGAAGGAATGTATGAATATTTTGGGTTTGGGTGTGGATTGTAGGTGGGAGGGAGCTTTGGTTCTTGGAGCATGGGAAAACTGGAGGATAGAAACCTTGGAAGTCATGAATGCACTTCATTTACTGGTGACTTGGGGTACATGGTTGGAAAGGAATAACATCATCTTCAATGAAAAGGTAAGCACCCCATCTATCTTTGCTAGCCTGGCCTGTGGGATTATTCATGCCTTCCCACCACACATCAGGGTGACTAAGCAGCGGGAGGTTTTGGAGCTGGAAAATTGATAGAAATGTTCCTTGGGGTTTTTTCGATGGAGAATCACAAAACAACCTTTGTGGGGGGGTGATACTCATCTTAGCAGAAAATCATTCTTTTGGGATGATGACTGGGATAGGATAGGGAAGCAATAATATTGCTGAACTTTTAAGTCTAAAAATACTCCTCATCTTTGCAGTAGAGAAAGGGTGCAGATCAATAAAGGTTTATGGAGATTCGCTAAATGTGATTAATTGGATCAAGAAGATTCAACAATGCAAAGATTTGAGACTTGAGAACATCCTTTTATCCATCCTGATAGTCATTGACTCTTTTGATTCTTTTCCATGCAAACATGTCTACAGGGAAAACAACTGCTAAGTGGACACTGCATTGAAGGTGGGGCTCTAGTTGGCTACGGGCCAGTGGAAGATTAAGGAACATTTAGACAATTTAGTATTTGAGTATTTTCATCGGCCATTTATTGAGGATGCAGACCCTCAATAATACTCTATTGTTCATTTATGGTTGGCTTTATGTCTTAGAGGAGATTTCCAGAACTGTTGGGTCATCATATCTGGAAAAGATTGTTGTTACAGGGTTTTTTGTGACAGCACTTTTTTATCCCAATCTTTTCTTCAGGTTTCCAGAATGCTGGTGCAGTATTTTTTTGTTTTAGATTGAATATCTTGGTTTTAAGATATTGCGTACATGCTCTCTATACGGGGTACTTATTCTCTGGACAATTTATTTGATGCTGCTGAGTTGGGGATTTTTGCTGCATATGTTTTTTATGACAGATTTTACTGTTTTTAGGTTGTAGGTTATGGGTCTGAATTTTTCCTTTTTCAGCTCATACATTGGTATCTTTTTTATGTTATTTCTCAAAATATGCAGTATGTATATATACAAAATGTAATTTTGTTTCTCTTCGGATGATATAAAATTATGCTTTTTTTCCAAGGAAAAAAATGTTATTGAATAATTCCGTAAGTGTTCATTATGTTGATTCATACATCTCCTCAATTCTTGATCAGTTGGTGCATCTCTTTCCAATAGATACATGTAAACACAAATGCAAGGTAAGAGCGATGTTTACATAAGAGAAGTAAAGAAATCACTCAAATAAACTCATGTTTTTCTCACCTTTCAATCACCGTGCATGGATAACAAATTCCCACTAAAAATTTATCTTGTCAACAAATGAAACATTCCAAACCCAATTTACCATTTCAATCTTAATAAAATATGCATTTCAATTGACAAAATCTAGATCTAGGATCTGCAATTCATCATTCTCTCTAGGACTGTAGCATGAATTGATAAAACATAATGAAGATAATTTATTCCTCACAAAAAGATGTATTTTTACTACATGACTTCCCTCCAAAATAATGGGAACATCTGTCATCTTTGTTTGTACCAGTCAACATGTAATACTATACATAACTTACTACTTGAGTTGAGAGGACAAGTATACTCGCATTGATGCTTCAAATCTACTCATGTATCTTACCAATTCTGTGAATTCAAGGCTCCAATAGAAAAAATATTGAACTTATTTAAATTTTCTTCATTTGTATTGATCATTTCATATGTTGATGAAGCTTCTTTCTTTGATGGTATCTTAATTGTCTTTTAGGACATCTAGCGATCTTTGTGTAGGGACTAGCATGATCAAAAAATTTAATTTTATGATCCATGGGATGTCACATTTTATGACCACTCTTCACCCATGTATATTGACAACTTTACCCTCTCACGCTGCGATGGTTATGAAATTCAATATAAGCCATGCAATGAGACATCAATCCTTTAAAATTCATCATGACAATGTCTTGCTTTGTGATGGTCAATCTCCTTCATGCAAGACTAAAACTAAAACCTTTTTCAAACCAAAGTATCAATAGACTTAGACAGAGTTGGAGTAAACTTCTTAAACTCCTTAAGGCCCAAATCCTTTATAAGGATCAGTCAAGTTTTCCACACACCTCCTAATTCTTTTATTGATATATGAGAATGAGTTGTCAATGTTACATGGTATATTATGATTCTTCATGAATGCTAAGACATTTCAAGTCAATTCAATAAGTTCCTACACATGGATTATTTACAAAATAACTAGCTCAATCCATACCCAAGTTTAAAATGAATCAAAGAAAGATATCATCTCCAATTGCCAAATCTTAGTAGGAAAAAAATGACAATATGGGGAAGGGGGAGTAGCTAAGCTATCAAAAATGAAATCTAAGTGACTATCTAGTGGTTTTATTAAAAAAGAAACTACATGAGTCAAACTATTATTCTAAAATCTTAGAAGACAAATAAAACATATACTACACCTACCCTAACATACACTCACTTAATAAAAAACGTATGTGAAATCACAGAGCTAGTGTAGCCATCAAAAAAATTCCAGTCCCACATAAATATCACAGTCATGTGTGGGTTTATAGGACTTATGCATTGCAAAATACATCTCTATAAGAATTATATCAATCTAAAATATAATCACAACAGAAGGAATGTTGTTTGTGTTGTGTCATGGAAACTTTTAATAGAATGACGATTCCAACCAAGTCTCAATGATGTCCTGAAACCATAAAAGAGAAGGTATGCAACTCTTATTAAAGTGTTGAAGATGAATGATGTACCTTATTAGGACCATAAGATGAAAATATAGTGACAGTCGTCATGTAGACTATCTTTTCATTAGATTCAGAGTGTGAATTAATGATATATGGACCTAAGATAACCATCATCAGATGATGAATTACCTCATCATACTCATCAACACATTCTTCTTGAACCTGAAACTTTCCAATATCAAACATGTAATCATCAGAACACAATGCACTATCATAAATAACCTCTTTCTATTATAATCCATAAACCAAATCATTGTTATTATGAATTTCATTGAAAACATTCGTGAAAAAGGTGATTTCCCTCTTTACAATACTTAAATTGAACAATAGATATTTATGCATCTTTGCTTTGATTGTTGTTTACTATACAAGAATCAAAACCAATAGAATCTATTACAAAAAAAATTTAATTTCTCTTCTAGAGTCAAAATATGCACATAAATTTGAATACAAGGAGTAAAAATTTCCAGAAGATACATCACTAAAAGTTCCTCATCATTATTCAATCATTTTTCTTCAATATCTACATGTTTAATGGAAACGCTAGTCAAATTCTATTTCGACAATAAATTATCGGTTAAGATAACGGAATTCTGTGCACTATTCATTTCAACAGAAATAGTCTCATCGCCAACAATCACATCTTCATTATATAGATCATTCATCTTCTCAGGAAATACTGATTTATTTTCTTTTACAATTGTAGTTGGTGGTGTTTGTAGGCATATTATGATTATTCTCTTCTTACTATTCAAAGAGGTTATAAGGACAGTTCACTTCTAAGTCATATTCTGGTGTATATATTTCGTTCATCTATTGTTATGGTGGTAATTACTTTAAGTGAATCTATAGTAGGACATATATTATGTAAATCAAGGTTGTTTTGCATATCATTATCCTCTAGATTCTTCTTTCCATTAAAATTTGTTGTTTCTTGGTCCAAGGGTTCGAATGGAGGATAACGATGAAACCTAAATTCTTTCTTTCCATTCATTAACATTTCATCTTTTTGGGAGATCATTCTAAATGAGGATATATACATATTAATCAATGAATTCTTTCCTTGAGGGTTTATCACCCTCGCGAAATTTGTAATAGATTTGAGCCAGTGTTGACATGAAATATTCATCTGTCTCGTCTTTCCTCTTTTGGATCCCCTCAAGTTCAGCACATAAATCGTCATAGTCATATTTCTCATGTGCAACGATAAATATGCACATACCAAAATTGAATTCATCTTTCAAAAGTGAGAGTAAACAACCTCCATATTATAGAATCTTGAATAATTTTGATATTTCGACGTGTAACATCAAAATGAAATATATGCCTACATGTAGAGGTTTTCCCTTCACCATCAAACTTAGATTTTGACATGAGATTAAGTGTCTTCTTGGAAATGCTTCTGAGTGGTCTTGGTGAACTGAAAGCATGTTTCAATATAAGGACATGGAGAGAAGCCATTAATAGTTAATTCAATCTATAAAATTGACTTCACATGGACCGACTTGTCATTTTCCTTCATTCTAGCACCAAAACTATTGACAGGTCGAAATGATCTAGGGCCAACAATAGGGTTTCTTCCTGGTAAGAAGTCCTAATTAGACCACGAATTGTTTGGAATAAGGAACATGTTCAAATTCTAGCCCGAAAACCATTACTTGTTTATGTCTCACCAGTTATGACCCAATCCACTATTTATGGTTTTTATAATCAAGAGATAAACTACAATATGGTATAATCTAAATGTAGTTCCTAAATAAGCTAACCAATCCTAGCTAAGAGTGAGATTAAAAAGAGTGAGCAGTGAAATAACAATTGAACATTTGTATACATAATTCATATAGATGTTTTAAGAAATAGATAAATAATTGATAGAATGAAAGCATAAATATTAAAATAGTCCCACTATTTATATCATTATGATTTATCATCGTCCCTTCATAGAAGGGGAGGCATTATGAGACAGACTGTTTTTTTTGGCACTAGTGTTGTGTTGTATATCTCTTATGGATAGATGGTTTTTGTTTTGATCCTTATATGACTATCGATTGTTAGGACAGATTTCATTTTTGATAAAATGGGCGGCTATGTTGTGCTTTGCTCATAGATCATCTATGGCTCCTGAACTGATTATAGTCTTTGATCAATGATTTGGTGGGCTGAACTTTCTTTTGGGATGGGGTATGATTGTTGACCTTATTGTCAGGTGCTGATCTTTGTTTATAAATATGCTATGCATATCTACAAAATGTAATTTTGTCTCTTTACGAATGAAATAAAATTATGCTTTCATTATGATTTCACTACCCAAAGAAATCAAAAGAACAAAAATAGCACATGAAATAAGAAACAAAGAGTTGTAAGAAGAATCCATTTAGAAATCTAAAACAATCTTACTCCATATTTGCATGTGAAGGAACATGACATAGTTGAGGACATTCATCCACATAACATAAATATTTTTGTGCAAAATCTAGGCCATGTATTTTCCTCATTCATAATTCAACAATAGTACATAAAAAGTTGAGAGACAAAAATCCCCGTCATCATCCTCCATCTCTTTGTTTTATAACTTTTACCAAATAACTCCCAAGTGACTTTTCATATTCATCTTGGTCAGTTATGACTTTTAAGGCTCCAAGAGATTTGTCGCTTTTGAGTTTTACTTTTCTCCTAAAAGAAATAAATAAAACAATTTAACAACATGGCCAAATGAATTTTGACAATGTACAATGAAAATCCAAGGAGTGATTAACTACAATCGAGACGCGACATTCCATGAAGACATTACAAGTAATGAAATCTTGACTTGACATTTTCAATCCTCTCTTACTTACAAAAATTTGAGCAATATTAAATTAACACTTGAACAATCACCGTCACAAGAACTTCAACAACAGAGAATTCAAATCGAATCAATCATTAACTAGAATAAGGTTTGTCTTGTGTAAGTTCTTCAATGGAAAAGGGAAAGGGTTATGTGTATGCCTTGTTTAAATGTCCATTCACTTATGCTTCAAGCTAAATGGTTAAAATTGGGATTGAGATGTTTAATAACAACAACACCCATGAATAAGTCATAAATGCAAGAGTCGCAAACTAAGATTGCCTGGGATGAGGATTAGCATGCCCTTCAAGTTAGTGTTAATTCACAGGAAACATGACTCTATAACGTCGTCACACACTCATTTATTGTTAAAAGGATACACGTGACAAGAGGTATGGAATCTCATGAATTACCAAGCTCGTAACTGGATTATTCCTTTATTTTCAATGGTGAGAATGGGACAGAAAGGTAGAGTAAATACTTATTTTGTTTCTATGTTGAATAAGAGTCTTAAGGTTCACATGACAAGGCCTCTGAGCTAATGAGATTATCACTCATTGATTGACAATACGTAGAGATACACAATACTACACTATGTTTCATAAAGAATCCTATGTTTAAGTCAAAAAATTAAAGAACCAGTTTTTTTTGCTAAAACCAATTAAAAAAATTCGAAAAAAACATCAACATAGTGAAACCAAAAATATTTCAACATAAGGAATGTAAAACACTACATATAATATTATAAAACGGACAATGCTAATGCTAATTTGTTGCAAATAACATCCATAATCCCAAATTCAATATAAATATGAACACACATTATTCTATTGATAATAACATCCTAAATCCAAAATGAAACGTACATATAAACACAAACTATAAGTGGTTAATTACTCTACAACCAAATAAAGAATTCAAAAACTTACATAAATATTACAAGGTAAATATACCAAATAATTTCCTACTATCTCTTTATGATTATAAGGAATACAAAACCTCACCGTTAACAAAATGAGCAATTTTGAAACCCACATTTCATATTGAATGGAAAACTCTAAACATTAAAGAACGCACAATTTTGAGTCACCCATTTGGAAACCCTAATCCTAAAGAACTATACAAGTTTGTATACATACCCTAATCTTAAAGAACTATCCAAGTTTGAGACAGACTCTAAAGAGGAGTCAAGCCCTAATCTTAAAGAACTATCAAAGTCTGGAGATAGAATAATGGATTTCAAAATGAATGAATGAAACATCCCAAACAAACTAATCAATTATTGGCTCTTTCTAGAGGTTAACCAATATAATGATGGAAAACAATGAAACTTGTTTTCTATGCAATTTTATAATTATCTTATAGTTAAGTACTACATTGATTTTTGGTTATGGTCATCAAATGCCCAAAGTCATGGCCCTACATGGATGAGAGAAGGGTATACACTTGGTTAGGTATACAAAGGTAGAATGTTTGTTTACGAATATGTCACTTGAAATAATAATAATAGATGTGACTTGTTAGAGCATAAAAAACCTACTGCAAGGTAATCAAATTATGTTTAGGTCATCAATCACTTATGTCTAAACTATGTTCCAATATCAATTCCTTGATGAAATCCTTAATCTCTTAAAAACCATGTGTGGGGGTAATCGAATTATGTTTAGGACATCGGTCACTTATGCCTAAACTATGTTCCAAGATCAATTCCTCAATGAAATCCATAATCCCGTAAAAACTATGTGTGGGTGTTCTGTGGGGAGTTCTATTACTTTGTAATTATTTTCTTCCCATGATCAAAACTATCATTTCAACAACCAAAAGAAATCCAATGTCCAAATATCAATTAATTATAAGATCTAAACATGTATATATCTAGGTACATAAACTAAATAGATATGCAATTAGAATCACATCATAATGTAATAATGGATAACATTGATTACTACATAAGAAACTTAGAATGGAAGACAAAAGAATTATCAAGTTCATTAATTGAATGAAAGGATAGAATTACAATATATAAAGCGACAATTCAAATTAGGTTGGAGGGGAATTCAAATTTTCCATTCAATGTAGAGAGGGCTAGTCAAACTTAACTTAGAGCAGGTGACCCCAATTAGTCATGCATCCACACCTAAACTGAGTTAATTGATTAAGGAACTCACTTATCACTCAGTTAACTGAATGACACCATGCATGTCCCTAAAATCACTAAAAAAGGGTGCTATTAACCTAACCGGGTTGCTAATGAGTGTTTGGGTCAGTTACTAACCAGCTAGAACTAAATTAGTGGAACAAGTTTAGTCCTAACTGAGACTCCTGCTTAAATCAGGGAGTATCTCTCCCAAATCAAGGAATGTGCCCTCAAATTAGGGAAGGCACCCCAAAATTAGGGTTTTGATTCATGGTTGACTCAAGAAGTGTATTTGAGTGTGGTTGGCCTCATTAGACTCCTTAGGACATGTTATTGGAGGGTTATTTACTCTAACACACCTCCATAACAATAATTAGGTAAAAATAACTAAGTAAATAAAAGGGTCAAAACAATTTTCAGCCAAAATAGGTACCCACATGCATAAAACAAACAAACAAAAATCTAAGAAAGTTGGGAAAGAGGGAAAAAAACCGAGTGGGAAACCGCCCCACCCCCATAAAAGAGAAAATGAAACAAAGAATTTAAGGAGCCTCCTCAGAAAATGCCTTTACTCCCAAAGTATCTCTCAATTGGGTGAATGCTTGTTTGGTAAAGGGGTTTGTGAAGATCCATGCAAACCTTTGTGAACTCCTCCTTCTTTTGAAGTACACGTGAGCCCATTCATGATATCCAAACACTTTGAAGTGCTTGAAAGGTGGTTCTTGACCACTCCTTGTTATGATTGTTAATTAATCATCCCTTTAACCACAATAATCTAATTGTATTTTCCTAGATTATGAGATTATTGTCACTTCGCTACTGCATTGTGGAATCACTTGAGGGCCACCTAACACTCAATGCGCCAATCTGCATGAATTTAGGAGCTCTGAAGACCAATCCCTATAATTTAGGAACCCACTCTGAGTGCCACCAGCAGTCTCTAGCAGTTGACCTTAGTTGGTGTTCAGTTATGTTCAGTTATGCTCTGATTCCCATCAGTTAGATCACTCTTAGTCATCCTAATGCCACTTTGCATGCTTTTAGGAAATTAGGGCGCCTTTGCTCACCTAACTCAGTCAATTAGCTGGTTGTGAACTGATTCAGTGATCCAGAGCTGCATTAGTGAGCTATAGTAGTGATATTCCCACACTAAGTAAGCTCCGAAGTTAGTCCAGTTTCGTAGATTCGAATCCTATCTTAGGCATTCGAATTATCCTATTTGTAACACCATTGTATTACATATTATTTACTGATTTATGGATGAATTATTATTCTTCCAATTTTGGTCTCATGTGTGTTTAATTTGCGATGAATAATTGATCAGAGTTTACTAAATTTCTTCTCTCTCTTCTACAATCTTCTTCATCATTTGAATTCATGCAGGCCTGAGGATCCAACTTTGCAAAATTAAACATGGTATCGGAGCAGGTATCCAGGCCAGCTTCAAACCTCAAAAACTTCCATTTACGCACCAGAAGCAATTGGGTTCCACATAATTCCTGGTATTCTTGCCTTGCTCCCTCTGGAATATGTCCATAGAAGTCTACCCAGGTGTGATTCACCCAGAGAAAGTGCACATGTCAAAGTGGAGAGTGTTTGAATTGGTTTGATTCAAATTGAAGTGTTTTTGCATGTAAATTGAATATTTTCTAAAGAATTAGTTTTTTCTTATAGTTGTAAGATGGATAATTCAGCAGCTTTGACACCCATAATCTTGACACCCTTCAATTATGTTGATTAGAGGGATGACATGCATATTTTCTTGCGCAACAAGGGTTTGTATAGGGTCACCATTGGCAGAGAGGTCAAACCCCAACATCATCTTGAAAAATTGAAATACCTGAACAAGCTTGATGAAGAATTTGGATTCATGTGCATCCACATCTCCATAGAGTTACTCTTTCACCTTGAGGGATTGAGAACACCAAAATAAGTATGGGAGAAGATCGAATCCTTGTTTGGAAAATAGGATGAGTAGAGGGGCCATATTTTGGAGAATGAGCTGATAGCACTACAACCCAGCAACTTCGAAATTATACAACGATTTTTCTCAAAATTAAAACAACTAGTCATGCAATGCAAGTAGTGCGAAATTGACACGAAGGATGAGCGACTGGCTCTCTCAATTCTGAGCAAACTTGGCCCATAATTCTCAGTGTTCACATCTACCTTTCATTGTAGGAGATTGACTAACCCTGTTGGTGAATTCCATCCCTTGATGCCTTCACAGAGTCTCTAATACATGAACAAGACAAGTTGATATAGATGGGATCTCTTAGAGCCTCTCCAAATCAATATCCCTTGGATGGTGAGACAAGGAACACACAATCAAGGAGGAAGCAAAAAGGCAAAGAAAAAATGAACATTGAATTCGAACCTGAGGAAGAGTTTGATCCAACAAATGAAGCCTCGGGCTCTAAGAAGGACAAACATCAGAGGTTTGACAAGGGAAAGTGCTCCTACTGTAAGAAAGGAAACCGTACAAAGAAACATTGTATGAAGAAGACCATAAATCAGATGTCAAAACTCCTTGAGCAACATAATATTTCCCTCCCTGAAGGTGTAAGGAAGGATGACTCTAGAGATAAGACGGAAGATCATGATGAGAGATGCCATGCATTGAAGGCTGGTTTTCAAAATCACATGCATTCCTCATTGATTCAGGAGCCTCTAATCACATGGTTGCATCAAAATAATCATTCTCTTCATTACAAATTACTGATGGTCCAAGTATTCACATGGGATATGACACTCAAATCCAAGATGAAGGAAAGGGTTCAATCAAGTTGGTGCATGGAGTGTTCAAGAATGTACTTTGTGTTCCCTCCTTAGCAGGAAATTTGTTGTCTATATACTAGATGACTCATACAGGATCACCAAAGTGATTTGTATTTGGTACTAACTCAATGGATATCTCAGATATCTCAACTGGGATGCTTATCAAAAAAATGTGTTGCAAACCATGCCTCCAAGGCATATGAATTCTCACACTTTTTTCCATACTCATATCCAGTGCAATATCAGCTGCCATTTGAAAGGGAAGGTAAAACCATTCTACCTAAACCTTTTTCATATGATAATGTTTCCATTAATGTTTCAAATTCATAATTTGAAGCAGGGGACCAAATTGAATCAGTTCTTAGAATTGAAGATGAACCTAAGTCAGATCCAAATCCATATCTAGTCCCTACTCCCAATCCTAGGACTAAATGGGATCAAAAGGTTATTGAGTCAGCTCGAAACATGACTAGAGAGTCATCTGACATGAGGAGGAAAAGATCCCAATTTCAAAAATAGATCCTTACGCTATGTAAAGCAAGTTCACTTCTCCCAGAGAGGTGCTACAAACTCCCAGAGAGATGATTCATGATGGTAAGGTCTAATCAACAATTCTGCTCACTGAAGAACAAATTGGATCATGTCACTCTTCCTCCAGAAAGAAGAGATAAAGGCAACATTTATTCTCCTATCTGTCATCATAGTGGAAGAAGCTTGAGAGGTTCACATGCACAATACTACGAAACTAGTGCACACAAGGACCATCACAATGCATTACTTCTCACGGAGATGCAAATTGCATAAATATTTTCACAAGTTTTTTATTCAAGAAGAAATTTTCTCTTGATGTGAAAACTTGATCCTAGTTTTTCTTGATTATTTTGAGGGGGGGGGTTCCCATGAGGCTTTTGTTAAAAATTAGCAATGAGGAAGGTCTTCTAGCATTGCATGTGTCCTTGCATGCTAGAGAGACATTAAATTGGAAGACAAAACTATTAAAGTGGTTTTCCTGAGTTTTGAATTAGAAAAATACTTTAATTATTCTAATTTGATTTTGACTTTAATGGAATCACTTTATTGAAGTGAAAATTTAAATATTTAAGTAATGAATAATCTAATTTTGGCCATTGATTCTCATCGAAGGATCTCATCCATGGATCCACAGTGAGGGTTAGGGTTTTTCCTTAGCCAATAAAGTTAAAAGGAGATTTGGTGGAGAGGACAAGCACAAAATTACACAGACAAGATATAGATAGGGGGAAGTTAAATGGAGGAGTTTGCAGAAAAGAGGAAGGAGCAGTTGCATGACAAGTTCACCAGTCCAGACCAAGACCATACAGATCACGCAGAGGAGCAACGCAGCATCCAACAAGAGGGTCGTACTACTGACACGGGGTTATGTATAGATCTGTATTGCTAACATTAACATTCATATTATTTTCATATAACAGGTCGTACTACTGATGCAGGGCTGTACAACTGGTTCATACAATTGCACAAAGTAGTTGGGGTTGTTGTTGGGTTGTCCTATGATTTTTCTTAGTTTTTCAGTTTTCCAGGTTGTGTGTATTTTACCTGCTGGTTGTAAAATCTCCATATCTTGATAATACAATTCAAAATCTGAATGTTGCACCGGTTTTCCTATCTTAGGTTTTTCTAGGGGTTTCCATACCCAAAATAATAGTGTCTATATTGTGATGTGATGTTGTGAATGTTTCTCTGTTATTTATATTCCACTGCATACTAGTAAAGAAGTTCATGTGTGGTTATTTCAATAAACAATTTAAATATATTGTTTTATCCCTAGTTTGAGCTTTGAAAGAAAATTTACATGGTATCAGAGCTCTAGTGAGCTAAATTCTGAGATATTTGCAGTAGCAATGATAGATCATGGGCATATCTATTGAAGACACAAACCTAGATTGCATATTTAGGGTTTGATAGGTACACTTCAGTATGGTCATACAGTTGAGAGTTGAAGATAGACTCTAGGTGGTTCAAAACTTTCCTACATGGAAAGAAAGGATCACAAGGATCCTGGATGTCAGTGATGTAGAGGATCACATTGAGTCAATGAAGGTTGCACCCACAATTCCGGAAAATTTGATGGCTTGGAAGAAGATTGATTCCATATCCATTTTGATCATCTTGGATGGGGTGAAGGACCACATAGTCCCTCACCTTTTTGAGAAGAAGACTGCTTCAGAGATCTGGACGGCTTTGGAAAGTTTGTACCAGAGCAAGAATGAAAACCGAAAGATGGTGTTGCAAGAGAGGACACGTAGCACCAAGATGGAAAAGGGAGAAGGATTTATGTGTAATGTCCCATTTTTAAATTTTATTAAATGACCATTTTTTCACTTTTTTCCCAATTTTGACCTTTGATTAGTTTTGATGTCTAGGTCTCCAAATTGGCCTAAATCCTCCCAAATATTCTAGAAAGGTGTATGAATGATATTAAGACTTGAATATTATTTTTAGGAATTATTTATGACTCTTCAATTACTTCTGCAAACTTTATTAATATCCTGTCCAAAGTAGGAGTCTTTACTAGCAAATTGGGGCTCCAATTCCCCCTGGGTAAATGCTGGAAATGACTTCTCAAATGCTCCCAAAACCACTCGAATTTCTGAAAAGAGGAAGAGGATGTTTAAGGAAAATTTTTAAGGTCTCATATGAATATTTATTTAGTTTATACAAGTTGTTATGTCCCTCTCCCAAACAGCTACAAAATCACTAATTCGACCCTTGGGGAAATGACACCAAATCTTCTCCAAATGCAATTAAACTGAGTAAAATGACCTCGAATGCTTAA
Source organism: Pseudotsuga menziesii (assembly GCA_001517045.1). Lineage (NCBI taxonomy): Eukaryota > Viridiplantae > Streptophyta > Pinopsida > Pinales > Pinaceae > Pseudotsuga > Pseudotsuga menziesii. The sequence goes on from LPNX010753837.1 coordinate 312,754, forward strand.
GTGGTGAACATGAAAATTGTAAGACTCATAAATGATAGTCCATTAATCATAAATATATCATATAGACATTCTCCCATTCTAAATAATCGGCATTAGAATAGTATACATCAATGTAGTGGGGAAATGGTCATTGTTTGCTCATTAATAATCAATTTTTCAAACCACCATTTGATATTTAAACCTGATACTTTATAATAATGAAAAAAATATCATATTTATTTTATTACAATCAGTAATGGACAATGAAAATCTCTCCCAATTTGAAATCATTAGCATTACAATGGTTCATAACAAGATAGTGGGGAAATGGCACTATTTCTTCATTGTTTAACATTTTTGAATGAAATATTTTGGTATTTCAACCTGAGAGTATTATTAAATTTAAATACAAATAATTTACATCATAACATAAAATAATAGGCCATTATAAGCTTCCAAAAGAGATCAATAGCTCACCCAAAGCACAATTCCTCCATGAGCAAGAATATGCCATAAAAACTGTAAATGGTTGAGAGAAAGTGTTGCAATAGAAGGAACCATGATTTTACCTGTAGCTTACACCTAAAAATAAAACTCCATTAAATCTCCATGAAATACCTGAGTGGCCTCTCCAAACACCAACTTGGATGGGAATCTTTCACCCTCGAAATTGGCTAAGGCAAGAAAACTAGTCATCCACTAGCTCTCACAATTCACAAATGACAATTTATCAAATGAAAAAAATCCCTTCCATTGGTTGATTCTTGTATTTTATAAACATGCTTATCCTTATAAGGTTACCAATCCATCCACAAACTCAAGCCAATTCGAATTTGGGTGTGTGCTCAAGATTTGCCATGTGTCCTCCCTTTCTTAGTCTTCCATCTTCCCCAAATTTGAGTAGGAACCCATTGAGCTTCCCCAACTCACATGAGTGCCCTCTTGGATGCTATATTTCGACCTAACATGTCAGATATGTCATATTTCAGCCTTCAGATCTTATTTTTGTCATAGGTTTCATAGCATCTTCATCATTGTTTCCATAGAGCTAGGGAATCTGGTCCAAGTGTCTCACTAGCTCCAAAATGACTCTTCATCTCCTATGCAAGTTACATTTCCTTCCAAATTCGACCTATGATGCATATGTCCTACTGTATTATCCTTATAACTCATCCAATAATATTAGGCTTCCCATGGATTCGAAATTGAAAGAGGAGAATGCCATGTGGCATAGAAAATCTAGCTTGTGTGGGTCCCACATCCTCCATGTGTCTTCATGATCAATTGTCACTTTGATTTTCCCTTGTATCTATTTATTTAGATCATTTATTAAATATTTTTTTCATTCTAATGTTCAAACATAATTTATTTTCCCCCTTATTCTAAATCCCAAGGCTTCCACCCCCAACCTAGGAAACTAGTAATTTTCCTCCTTGGCAATTATTTGACTTTTTTCCTTAGAATCAATTTGACAAACTCGCATGAATATGGAAAATGTGATTAGGCCATTGTGACCCAATGCAAAATTTTGGGCATGACAAATCCTCCCTTCCCAATATTTCTTGTCCTCAAGCAATTTCAAACATGGGTATTGAAGAACCTGCTTTCTATATGATTCTTTGAAGTTGCCACTTTGTTGCCCAAATTTGAGTCTTTGAGATTTCATGAAGATTTTTGAGAGGAACCACCATGCTTGTTTCTGCACTACTCTGATTAAAATCACTTTATTAAGTTGGGAATCCATCTCCCATACTGGTTGTTTCCCAAAAAAACTGAAATCAATGGGACTAAAAACTATCCTAGGGTCCCATTGCTTATATTGAACTCCAACAATTAAGAGTGCTCTCCAACCCATACCATTAGGAAAGAGAAATTTGGGATCCCATTTTATTGTATGCATTCTTCAAAACATCATGAGTACATAATATATATCATCAAAGTACATAACAACATAATAAAAATGTACATCAAGGAGGCGCCTCATCAAAAAATCATGAAAGTGCTTATACCTCCAAGTAAGTAGACCACCATTTTCCAAGTGCATACAAGCTTCAAGTGACCAATAAAATCTGATCCAATGACATAGGTGAGGATCCCATGTCCTATAATTCTGCTCCAAAAGGATTTGATATGAATCAAAATATTCATCCATGTATTCTTTCATCCAAGAAGTGAATGAAGAATCTCCACTAAAATCTGAACCAAATAATGATCAAAGAAAACATCAAGACTTCAAGTGGCTCAAAGAAGTCTCATCAATACACCCATGAATATGTATATCATCATGAAATAACTGAGTATTTTTATCCCAACAATAATGTACTTCAAAAATATATATCTGTTCACCCAAGTGTGGGATGAAGTTCCTCCAACATCAAATAGACTAGGTGTTGAGCAAGAAAAACCATGAGTCTTCAAGTGACTCAAATGCATATCATAGGTGCATCCATGTAGATGTGCATCATTGTAAAGTAACAAAGGATGTTGCTGCAATTGTGAATAATAATGTGCTCCAACCATGTCATCATAAAAAGTAAATCTAGGAGTTCCATACTCCTCATGTGGCACCATCAAAAAGAACCCTTTCACCCATACTTCATTGAGACTAATGCTCCAAAACATGGAATTGTAGGATGTAGGAGAATGAACCAACTCACCCAAATGATCAAAAAGTGCATATTTTTTTATCATGGGAAGGATCCATATGGGTAGTATCATGCGTTTCCTTCAAAAGTGTGAAACCTTTGTCATAGATTGGTTCCAATGTAGAGGAATCACGCTCTTCTTTAAAAATTGCATAACCTTCATCAAGAGACAATTCAAGTTCCTCTTCCACCACATCAAGTGTTTCGATCTCTTCAAACACATCAAGCACTCTCAAATTTCCACATTTCTCATGATCCACCATGTCATGAGAATCCTCCAAACAATCTACCATTTGACAATATGAAACATAGGAGGAAAAACAAGTATCTTGCAACTTTTCAAGAAGTTGCTCATTTTGAATTGTGAGCTTATAATTATCCTCATTATTCTCCAAGTATGCATCATGCAACAATTCATTAATCTCAAACAAATGGTTTCTATAAAAAAGAAAACACATGAAATTACCTTTGATGTGGCACATTGCTCTTTGAATCTTCTCCATGTCTTCAATGAAGGATGTTTCCTCCAATGAAGTAGCTCTCCAACAAGAATTTGACACTAATGCTTGAGTGTCATGGAGTATGATAAGGGACTCTTGGATATTCTTTTCATTCATCTTTAAGGACCCTTCAAGAAAATGAGGCTCTTGCAAATGAACCTCCTCATCTTCTTCCCTCTTGCTTGGACCAACTTCATGAAGCTCAAGTGGTGATGGGGAAGTTGATCTTGTTTCGTATTCAACTTCTACAAGGTCTTCATTTTCATGTTTAATGGAATTTTGGCTTGCAGCAACACTTCCAAAACTGATCTCTATGTCACCAACATAGAGTTTTGAGAACCCATCAGTAGGTATTCCTTCATAGTTCAAGCATCCATCAGTAGATGCTCTTTGTTTAATTTCTAAGGTAAAATGTGTCTCGAAATGATATTCAATATTTTCAATAGAAAATTATTCATACTCATGTGATGTCTCTTAATATTTTTCAGAGTTACTTGGGAGTGACTTTCAATCCTCTTCATGTACTACTTCTTCTACTTCACCTATTTCAAAACTTGGTGGTTCATGGGTCCCCTCCTTTTGCTCCTTCAAGCAAACCGATGCATTTGTCCTCTTGGTTTTCTTAAAATCAATATATTTTCTCCAACTTTGGATAGTCAAAAATTTGAATACTTTCATAATATTCTTGGTCGTGTCTTCAAAGATATGTTCCATGATTTTTATATGCTCCTTACCATCATATGAGGTTCCCTTTTCATCCCTGGTCATAGTTTCCTCTTCAACAAAAGCACTTTTGGTTTCAATATATAATGGTGGTCCCTAAATTATTGTCCTCCTAAAGATCATACCACATTAGGGTGCCAATATCATGCTATGATACCACTATAATGTCCCATTTTGAAATTTTATTAAATGACCAATTTTTCACTTTTTTCTCAATTTCGACCTTTGACTAGTTTTGATGTCTAGGTCTCCAAATTGACCCAAATCCTCCCAAATATTCTGGAAAGGTGTATGAATGGTATCAAGACTTGAATATGATGTTCAGGGATGATTTATCACCCTCCAATTACTTTTTAAAACTTTCCTAATATTCTATTCAAAGTAGGATTCTTTACTAGCAAATTGGGGCTCCAATTCCCCCTGGGCAAATGCTGGAAATGGATTCTCAAATGCTCCCAAAACCAATAAAATCTATGAATAGAGGTCAAGTATTTTTAAGAGACATTGTTAAGTTATTATATGAATCATTATTCAGTTTATACAATCTATTATTACCCTCTCCCAAATAGCTACAAAAACACTAATTCGACCCTTAGGGAAATGGCACCAAATCTTCTCCAAATGCAATTAAACTGAGTAAACTGACCTCGAATGCTTAAGTGCTGAAAATTAAACTTGTAATAATCATAAATTACAGTTCATTCATCATAAATATATCAGATATACATTCTTCCATTCTAAATAATCAGCATTATCATAGTATACATGAATGTAGTGGGGAAATGGTCATTATTTGCATGAAATATTTTGGTATTTCAACCTGAGAGTGTTACAGAGAGAAATTCCTATGGCTTGGGGTACCACAATAGACAGCTTGACTCTATAAATCAATCATTTCCAATATGCAATAGAAATTAAATGTCTAACACTAAAGGATCAAACCTCGTACCTTATTATGGACGGTTGAAGTAGATCCCCGTTGAGCTTTCCAACTTCAGCTTGAATTGATAAATTACTTCCCAACAACAAGTAAACAATACAAGCATACTATATATCATGGTGTTAGATCTATTCTATCATATATAATCAACAATGTATAAGCATTTGACATAATCCCATGGATAAAATATTCATTCAAACACACATTATTGGACAGGAAAAGATATTTCTATTAATATAAATCAGAGATTACAATAGATAAAACCTCTGTCAGCACGTCTGCGAACCGGAGAAACTGAATCCCCCACTTGGGCCTCCACCACCTCAATCCTCCATCTCTTGATAGCAAGCTCACAAGCAAAAGGCAAGCTTGGGAAGAACACAAAAGTGCTCCAAGGGACAAAGGGATGTAGACTCAAGCATAAGTTCCAGCAACAATGGACTATAGTTTCTTTGCTCTCAATTCTCTCATATGCCTTCAATGTACCATATAGTTCCTTATATAACTTTTCAAAGGGGTAATGAAAGGACGAATCTGAGCGATCTCAAGGCATAGGGAAGGGCAAGAGTCAAATGAGTCGGATCCATGTCAAGGAAAACTCCAAAAGGATTTGGATTTTGTACACATCTCGATGTACGCGGTTTTAGGGGTCAAACCTGCATATATACGCGATTATAGATTTAAAAGTAGCATGTATCATTTTTCACATGTTTTTAGGGATTATCAAGGAAACATCAAAGGACAAAAAATGGTCCACGGGCTCTAAGGAGTCTGCAGCGGGACAGGGGAAGGCCATACAAAGTGTGATTCACCTGGAGTGGTGAAATCAGCTATAACAGATGCCCCATAATGTGTGAGGTCAGAGGGGCCATACGATGGCCGAAATACATTATAAGTCCATCCCAAAAGTGGAGTGATGAAGAATACCAAGTGGAATACTAGCCACCCAATTAGCATAGTACAATGATACAACTCTGCACATAACTGCAAATACATATAGCAGTCTCGGATACATAAGAGTTCAATGGCCATGAATAGGAATGATACAAGATATCATATAAGTGGTCATCGCCACATACAATATACATAGATCAGAATCTCCATGATGAAGATATACAAAGGACCATGATCTCCATAATGGCTGAAGATATATAACAGATCAAGATCTCCATAGTGGCTGGAAATGTTTGACATATACTGGAATCAAGTCACGAGAGCTGAAATCTTATGAACACTGGCACGATCAAGGAGGTAGCATATAAGAGATGCCACCAATCTGGAAAGTCTTCTACACAAACCGCTACGAGTACATGTCCTACTATGTGAAT
>LPNX010753837.1:319028-375852 GCA_001517045.1 Pseudotsuga menziesii
TATTGAGCAAAGTTGTATAATGTGGAAGGACTCGATCATAAGGTGCATGAACCAGTAAATGTACCGGGAATGGCCAACATGCAAAGTCAAGATAACTGAGGAATGGCCGACTCAGGCTTCAACTTCCTTCGAACAAGAGCATAATGGCATATGGTGACTGAGTGAAGGCAGCATAGACTCAATATACAAACTGGGACATCTCTGCAACACAGGAGGCATCGACAGAGGCTCCATGGGGACTGGAAGCTTAACCAGTCGGTGGAGATAAAATCAGATACACGAGTATAGCTCCTAAATTCAAACTATGAACCCAACCAATGGATGTGATATACAGTGCTTTGTTCGAAGGCGACACGACTCGACAACTGCCAAAGATAACATTTTTCCTTGTCCGGCTTTTTGGTTTTTTTATTTTTTTGGACTTCTTCAATTATTTAAAAATCTTGAAAAAGAATAAAATTGCTTTATAGTTACAGACTAGGAGGAGACGAGTGTCATAAGGGAAAACAAACTAGTTCCAAGCAGTGGGACATACCTATGCTCAATGTAAGGATACATGTGTAGGATATCAACACTCGGGGGAAACTCCCCTCCCGGTAAAAAGGGAATCAAGCTGCAAAGGATATAAAAAATGGCTCTGCATGGCTAGACATGAGACAATCTCGGGCTATATGGCTAAAACGCAATGTCAGGGAAGCCGGCATAAAGCTCAATAAGGCAGGCAAAGCTCATGATAATGCATTCACAACTTGACATGAGGGAGTCATGAGGGAAATAGGCTAGCAAAAGATCAAGAGGAGTATGAGGCTCTTGTGAAATGTCATGGCAGTACTATATAACGGAATCCCACACCCTAAAGGAGAAAATGTCAACATGGGCACCAAATGCAAATAAGGTGCTAACTAGGGTACCCATGAAAGGTAAAGCTCTACCACTCATATCATGCCACTTCTAAAACAGCAAGAAGGTTCCGTGACATAATAGAGTGGGTTCATACCTAAGGTCATGATGAAATGGTCATAAGGTCATGCAAAAAGCAAACGGTGATGAAACCTAACCTATATGCCAGTTTAGACATGATACCTGAGATCGGCACGAACAGGTCAATCCAACGGCTGAAACAGCACTGAAAAAGGTCCTCTACATCATGAATTATGTCAAAAACGATCCAAAATGGTTAGAAATTGTCGAAACTATAGGAAAGGGGGTAAAAATTTTCAAATATTTGAAAATTTTCTATAAATAGTAAACAATTCAAAGTATTATAAAACATTTGAAACTTTTACCCATTTGAGCTCAGATTTTCAACAGCGAATTCCAGGAGATCCAGCCGGCGAAATCCACTACCGTTTCTTCCAGGTATTTACCCATGCTCTTCTCTTCCATTTTGATGCAATTGTTATCAAATTCCATGGTCAATTAAGCTTTCTAGCCCAAACTAAAAAGGGTGATGCAGCCCACACAGAAATCGAGGGTTTTTCCGCGTATAGGGCTAGATATACGTGGAAAATGCCCCCATACTCACGTACATACGTGGCTGTTTTGAAAACAGTCGCGTATGAGGCCGCGCATAAGGTTTTTTCAATAATCTAATGGGAAAATTTGGAATTTCTTGTGTAGGATGGTCCTAGAGTGGAGAGTGCGTGAACATGGTGAGGTAGAGGAGGTAGTAAGGGTTGATCTAATGGCTCAACAAGCTCTATGTGCATGTGGAATCTATAAGTTTTGGTGTCTTGGTGGCTTGAGGGCCAAACCAAGACTATTGCAGATGCTAGTGGAGTACTGGGATCCAGACTCTGAGTCCTTCCAGATAGATGGGATGTCCCTCACTATAGAGGTGGAGGACATATACTTCATTACTAGGCTTTCCCGACAGGGGGAGGTAGTGAACCTTCGATCTCATGGTGGGCCAGGAGGTGGCCTGACTATCGATGAGTACATTGTGGTGTACTACTATCCAAACACAGAGAAGGTGGGGAGTCAGGTCCCTACCAACGCTATACAGGTGCTGGGCCTAAAGGCCATACTATTGACATTGGGCAGGATAGCAGGCTTGGCATCACTCCACCAAGCCTCGCGGCCTCTGATGTTCTATGTAGTGGAGTGCATGAGACCCACGATTTATGACTGGAGCACTACACTACTAAGCAAAATGAAACATCAGCTCAGTGAGTGTAAGGCAGGCAGAGTGCAAAACTTCAGGTTCAGCAATATTTTGAGCACGTTTTTCTTCGAGCATGTTCCAAGATTGAGCCCCAGAGTGGACGTTCCTCTTCACGGGGTTCGAGATTCGGCCCAACGGCGTCGAGCAGATGTGATGCGCAGACTGGGGGGAGGTAGGGTGGCCAACCCCTATCCAGATGACTTCTTTCCATGGTGGCGACAACAGATAGTTGCCATCGATGACTACCCCTATGCGAGGATAGATTTTCGAGGGGACCTGAACATGCTGCTACCACCAGGATCGGCATATGGCAATATAGGTAACGAATCTCGACCCTCTCTTTTTTAATTTTTGAGTTATTTAATTTTTTTGTGTTTTCTGATTATATGGAATCAAAAGACATATTTTTGCATGACAATACATAGTGACATCTACCAATTGTGTGCAGATGTGGGACCACGGTAGCCAAAAGGCTTCCCTCATCACAGACAGAGGGGAAGAGGAGATGATATCATGGGTGTGGATGTGGAGCGGATTCTCCAGAGCATTCATACCAATTTTCTGAGGTTGACACACAGGGTTCCCATGGCGCAAGTCGAGGACTTGCCTGAGGCTATGCAGTGCCAGGTGGTGGGTGTACCACGAGCATGGGTGCAATTATTTCGATGGCTAGCTAGAGCCGTAGTGACCTTCCATGATCACAACCCTCCTCCTCCTTCACAGGATTAGATACCTGGGAGTCTATACATTTTGTACTACCGTGTATTATATGTTGGTGGCTCAAGAGCCCCAATTTTGTATCATGACACTATGTATTATCACATTTTGGATGTTTATATATAAAAAGTTTTATGGTGATCGGTTTATTTATTTACATGTGTAAAAATTGTGTTTGTGATGAATTTATTGTGAATGAAACAAATGCCAATCTAACACGTAGTTAGCATATGAGTCAGCAACTTGATTATTAATTCTTGGAATGTGTATGTATGTTATATTGTCAAATTTCCATTCTAATAATCTCACACGTAAGAATATTCTTAATAACGTCAGATCTCTAACATGGTACAAACCATTAAGCTATGACACTACTAACTCCAAATCAAGACGTACTTCAAGAGAGAGAACGCCATGTGAAATGGCATCCCGTAGAAGCTCAATAATGGCACTATATTTGGCAACATTGCCGGAAGATGGCCGCAGACATACGCCTCCTGAAGACAATACCTGACCCATAGGAGTATAAATCACCCAAGCAGCAGAGGCTGAGTGTTGAGTGTGATGGCTCACACCATCCGCGAATCCTATGTAGGTGGAAGATTCCATTGACATTTGCCAAAAGAAACGAAAACTAATCACAAACCCGATCATGATAAGAAAAAGACCTAACTATGCAATACTGTACAATAATATACAATACCCAGCCTTGGCTGAAAATAATGCATAGTACTTCTTGAGATAGAGCCCATTTCTAGGCTCCACCAAGGCCATTCCCTCGTAATCCACTAACTCATAAGCACCCTTCTCTAACACACGTTTGACCACGTAAGGACCACGCCACATGGGATTAAATTTTCCTGTACCCAAGGGTTCTTTCAGTTGATCCCATAAAAGGACCAAGTCTCCCTGACTAAACCTCCTTGGACAGACAGACTTATCATACTGGACCTTTACGCGACGTTTATTGACTTCTAGAGCCACCAAGGCATCCCGACGCTGCTCATCAAGTTGCTCAAGATGGACCAAACGCTCCTCCAATGGTGAAGTGTCTGGTAAGAGTTCTACAGCTAGCTTCAAAGAAGGAATCTCGCATTCAACAAGGAATATCGACTCCACTCCATGTACAAGTTGATATGGAGAAAAAATTGTGGCAGTATTAACAGCGATTCTATATGCCCACAAAGCAGGATATAACATGATGTGCCAATTATTCTTGCTTTGTGCGATGGTTCGTTGGGGAATGGATTTGAGTGATTTATTCATTGCTTCTACCTATCCATTCGCTTGAGGGTAGTAAGAGGAGGAATTCTCTTACTTGTACCCTAACTTTGATGCCAACTCTTCCACCATATGATTCTGAAAGTGCGAGCCATGGTCAGTGACAAGCTCTTTCAGAATTCCGAACCGAGTAATAATTTGGTTGAATAAGAAGTGGGTGGCTGTCTCACTGTTGGATTTAACTGTAGGCACAGCCTCAGGCCATTTCGTGAAGTAATCAACAGCCACTATGATATGATGATGCCCCCCAGCCGAAGCTGGGTTGCAATCCATAAAATCAAGCCCCCACTTAGTGAAGGGACCGGCGGTGATAATGGGATGCAATGGGGCAGGTTTCGAGTGCATATTACATGCAAACACCTGGTAAGGGTGGCACCTCTTGACCGCATCTACACAATCCTTAAAGATCAACGGCCAGAAATAACCCGCTCTTAAGATCTTTTGAGCTGTAGAAAGCCCAGATAAATGACCACCACACGCCCCTCCGTGGCAATCATTCATCACTACCTTAGCCTCTTCATGAGTTAAACAATGTTGTAAAATGGAATCTACCCCACGACGGTACAAAGTGTTGTCCACTATGAGGTAGTTCTTAGACACGTGACGTAATCGTCGTCGTTCATCTCGTGCGAGGTGAGTAGGGACCTTCAATGTTTGTAAATATATTATGATATTCCCATACCATGGGTCTAAAGTTGAGATTAAGAAGATGTGTTCATTGACAAATGTATCTTCACAAACCAACTCCTCGACCTCGCTCGGGAAATCCGATATAAGCTCTATAAAAATTAAAGACTTCTTCGATTTTGCCGAAACAAATTCGAGATTGAATTCTTGCAGAATGACAATCCATTTATTATATTTTCCCCCAGTCATCCTTCGAGTGAGGATGAATTGAAATGGATTGACATGGGCTACAACCAAGGTCTGGCGAAGGAGAATATAATGTCTCAACCGTTGAACTGCATGTATGGTATCTAAAGCAAGCTTCTCGACATGAGAATAGCGAATCTCTACGTCAATAAGGTTCCAACTCAGATAGTATATGACATGCTCTTGGAGCTCCTCATCCTCTTGAACCAAAACCATACCAATCATCTCCATGGATGCAGCCACATATAATAGAAAATCATGGCTATATTCTAGGGGACTAATCACCGAGGCCGATGCTAGGGCTCACTTGAGTGCATAAAAGGACTCTTGGGCTCACTCATCCCAACAAAAGGAGGTGTCCTTCTTCAATAGACGCATGACGCCTCTAGTCAAATTGGCAAAGTTGACAACAAATCTCTGTAAGAAGTTTGCCATGCCTTGCAAACATTGAAGATGATGAATATTCTTCAGGGGATACAAATGAAGTATTGCCTCAACCTTCAAAGGGTCGACTCTTATACTCTCTTTAGAAATGATGAATCCTAACAACCGACCTAACTTCACACAAAAGATGCACTTATGAGGATTTAATCTAACCAAATAGTGCTGGCATCTTTCAAATACCAATCTCAAGTGATAGGGATGTCGCATTCTCATACGAGAATGAGCAGCAAGGTCATCCAAAAATACTTCGATAATCAACTTGAGGTCATGGAAGATCAAGGTCATCGCCCGCTGAAATGTAGCTCCGGCATTTTTAAGGCCAAAAGGAATTTTTCGATATGCAAAATTTCCCCAAGGACAAATAAATGCATTCTTATGTTGGTCCTCAGGTTTAATTTGTAACTGATTATACCCGAAAAAGCCATCCATAAAGGAAAAAACCTCGCTACCCACACACTCATCCAAAATCTGATCAATAAATGGTGTGGGGAAATTGTCCTTGGGACAGGAACGATTCAAATAACGGAAATCAGTACATATGTGGATCGCTCCCTGTTTCTTATCTACCGGAACGAGGTTTGAAACCCACTTTGTCAAGGGAACGGGATAGATAAAACCGGCTTTTAGTAGCTTCTCTATCTCTGCCCTAATTGTGGGTGCTTTCCTAGGATTCACCACACGCAACCGTTGTCAAACAGGCTTAGCATTGGGATAAGTCTTAATCTCATGCTCGACAATACGAGGGTCAATACCTGGCATTTCATTGTAAGACCAAGCAAAAATATCACGGAATTCTTTAAATAGCTCGATGTATTCTAGAATCTCAGCATGGGAACATTCCGCCCCAATATAGACATTCTCTATCCTGCCAGGATCGCAAGAGATGTTGATAGGAATCGTTGAAGATATGTTCGCCATGTTTCCGTCAGCCATCTAAACAGGAGAGCTTAACAGAACCATAGGACTACCAACTCTCACACTAAGAACCGCCCTAAAGTCCTCACGCTCCAAGCGGTCAAGCTTGGGAAGAAAGTATGATCTATGGTGGAGATTCTCCCATGGTGGATCAACTCCCAACATAGCCTCAATAATCGCTTCATCCGAAGGGAAAACTGTATCAAGGCAGTCATGGGTGTGAGAAGACTACACTGCCCATGCTGGCAGCACATAAGGATCCTCCTCCTCCATCCGCGAAGAGGAAGGATTAGGCTCTGCAACACACTTGAGGTTAGCTTGATAAGCTATCATAGTTACAGGCAACGGCACGTCCGTCACGATGGGATCACTCGGAGTACTCGGTGTAGGAAGAATCCAAGGATCTTCCATATGACTCATGCGAAAAGACACCGATCTCATAGATGTCGAAGCCTCACCGGAACTAGACCCTATCATAAGAATCGATGCAGGATAACTAAAGCTCCCCATGAGGGATGGATACATGCCTACACACACACTCCCAGTTGCCGACTGAGAGTGCTCAACGATCGAGATTGAAGCTCCCGAAGATGCGGTAACAGACGGATTCTTGAATTTCGTTTGATTAATCATGACTATTTTCCCGTTATGTGGAAAGCATACAACGCGAAATACGGAAGAAGCAACAGCTTGCATACTATACATCCAATTCCTACCCAGCAAGAGATTGTAGTCAAGGGGCGCATCAACCACCTTGACCTCTATCACAACGGTCTTCCCTCCCAAATGGACTTTAAGGGAAGGAAGGATGTAGTGCGGCCTAAATGATCTCCCATCGAACGTAGTTAACATGGTCGCTGATTTAGACAGCTCAAGGGAACCTAAACCCTTCCAACACGATAAAGACATCACAGAAGTGGCATCGCCTTCGTCAATCATAGTGCGATTGAAGGTCATATTAAGACATTCTACATGAATAAAAAGAGACACATAGTAAGGCAAGTGAGGCTGAAGTCCTGCGGTTTCAAATTTAATCATAGAGGAAGAATCATCATCGTTCACACCAAGGGCAGAAAGCAACGCCTTCCTTTGTGAAGGACAACTCTAAACCACTTCTAATGCAGACATCGCACAAGGAGTGTGGCCCAAATCCTTGACAACTGAATAGTTCTGGGCAGCTCGGGCATTAGGATTGTGCCTCGAACGCTTAAGGACTCCCTTAGGAATGCGAGGTGCAGCTTCAGGTTTATCCATAGGTTTCTCAATACGCAAAGGGGACCCTGGTGGATCAGGCTCTTTGCCTAGGCTGGGTTGTGACGAACCATAGTCCTTCGTACGGGTCACAACTTTCGCAGCATGTACCATGTTAATGCAACCATGACCACTACCCTCTGGCGGATCTTGATCACCACCAGACTGGTCATGGGACCTCAAGTTCATATTTTGAGGTAAAGGGTTACTTAGCACAGCTGGGCCCTGTGCCAAGAATCTCGAGGCCTCATCAATACGAGGGCATAAGTAAGTGAGGTGATCGTCCTTACATAACTTGCAATGGAACTTCACCTTATGTTTAGCTTGCTTGTCCCCCCCAGCATTACGGTCGTTCTTGTCATTACTATTAGCATTCTCATTCTTATTCCCACCCTTACGATTATTTTTACCCTTTTTTCTATTCCGTCCGGGCTGCTGGTTACCCTTTTGGTCCGACGATTGCACTGAAAGTACACTCGTCGTTTAGGTGGGTTGAGATGAAGCTGAAGCTTGTCCCGAAGTAGATTGGTTGATTGACAATTGACTAACTTGCTTTGCAACCGACTCCCGTAGGTTTCGCACTTGCACAACCAACAATGCCATCGGCATGTGGTCCAGGTTTAACTTTGGGTTCAAAACTAGAACGCGGAGCATTGGGAATAATCTCATATAACAAACCGGACTGAGCATAAATCAAGTCCAGTTCCTACGCCCTAAAAATTGCTTGTTCCTCATTCGGCACTCCGGATGTAGAAACATCCTTCGCTATATATGGAAATAACAACTTAAGGAACCATTCGAGGAGGAACTCTGACGATATAAAGGCTTTAATTAACCTCTTCCATCTACACCACTCTTGAATATGATCCGAGATATGTGTGGCTTTATCCTACCAAAATGTCGACAAGAGTTTAGTACCAATTTCATAACGCACTGGTAGCTGGAAGTGATTAAGAAAAGTCATCGCAAGGTCGTCGAACAAAGCGAATGTCCCCCTAGGTAGCTCTATATACCATTTCATGGCAGCCCCTGTAAGGGTGCGTTAAAATATCCTTAAACAGATCGAGTCTTGGTGTAAGGAATTCAAAGAGAACCATAGGTGAAAAGTAGTAACGTGTTCGCTCGGATCCTCTCCCAGTTTTCCCTCGAACTTAGGTATGTCCGAGGGAAACTTAGTAGGGACAGCCGGCCAAGCCGGGTCATTAGCTACAGGATCGTTCGTCAATCTCGACAAGTCAGGAAGATTTAGTGTCACGAGGAAAGGGAGCCTAGGATGATGAGGTCAATGGACCGCTCCCTGATTCATATAGGTCTGATTACCACCATGGCCTTGGCCATAGTGCCCTCCTCCTATTTGACTCGTATAGGGTGGCATGGAAGCACCATAGTGTGGTGGACCTTGACTATTAGGAGCTACAAAGCCATAGTTCAGAGAATAAGCAGGTTGTTGATACCCGCCCCCATAAGGTGAAGAACCCTATCCATACTACGTCCCATAATAGGGCCCATAAGTCATCGCATGAGATGTCCCATTAGACACTCCGTAAGTAGGAACATACACTCTGAAAGTAGGAATATACATCCCGAAAGTAAGAATGTGACCTCTAAAAGTATGAGCATGACCTCCCGACACAATGGGTGGTACATGAATTTGAGACACAACCGGTCTATTAACCGCAGTACGGACGTAACTCGTAGCAACATTTCGGCCCAAAGGACCACGTGAATAAGGTGGAGGGTGAACATTTGAAGAACTAGGGACAGTGGACGAAGGGATCTGTGTAATTAAGTATGTACTATTCCCTATAGTTACTCATCTTGGATCTGGTATCCTAATAGGATCACTAACCCTAGACCTAGGAGGAATATGTGATGTAACTTCCACCACCGGGATGGAAGGTGCAATGTGACAAATGATCCCAAACCTCTCCGCATGGTAAGCAATGAGAGTGCCCCTAGGCATAGTGTTAGGCTCGAACTCAAATTCGACATGAAATGCCAAATCATGTGTGGGAAAACCAGACATACCATAACTACCATAGCTAGTGCTTATGGGTTCAAAATGAGTCTCAGCATCCTCCGGCATTCCATACCGGTAATGTGTCAATGGGGAATCAACCCTAGAGTGAGTAGGTCTATCATGAAAGGTTCCTATCTCAGAAATCACAGGACCTAACTCAGCCAAGTCGGGTGAAGGATCGTAGGTAGGAGTAAACTCCCCATCGTCTACATGAATGGGAGAAGGTGGTTCAGGAATACCTTCTATATGGTCTCCCATGGTGTGTGAATCAATGTGCGAAGTAGTCCACCTGGACTGTGTAGGTCTCTCTCCGAAAGGAGGAGGAGATGTAGAAGGCGAAAGTCCTGCTAAATGACGAGAACAGTGAATATCCACAATGAATCAAAAAATAGAAAAGACTCTCTATTTAGGCAAACCCTAGGCAAGCTATCGTGCACAGAGCAATCACCAATAAAATCTAAAGCCAAATGCAAGCAATCAAGGGTAGGATAAGTGAGCTCCCGAATGAAGCAGATATGTCTCGCCTAGGAGAGGCTTGAGACTCCCATACACAACAAGCAGAGGTACATAACCAATTATTGTGTCCCTCAGCTTCAACACGTAAAGCGACTGTGCTGTCCGACCCCAACCTGGCCGGGACACCCGCAGAATAACCCCTGCAAAGTACCCCCTCGATATCCTAGGTAAGGCCACTAAGGTCACCTCAATATAATCAATGCTCAGGCAAACAGTCGCAGGTGAGATTGACCGTATGGGCAGGGTAGCAAAGCCCGAAACTCTCGAAAGAGCCCCCAGATACAAATACAATCCTAGAAATATCTCTGGTGCTACTCAGTTATGACTAGGGGTCATCCCAATCAATAAATGCTCACAATGCCTCATGCTTAACTCCCTTTTGAGAGGAGGATCCTGAGAAACACTGGTTATACTAAGAATTTCACACACTCACCTGGACAGACACATACATGTTGTTGTTTAGTGATCTTGGAGAATTTACTCACAATGAACTATTCCAAGATCCTAAAACCTAATCTTGTTGGTGCACCCTATAAAAGAAAAGAGTGTAGTTCATTTTAATTAAGCGTTGATTTTAATTGGCTTTATTACTCAAAATAGGGATATGGCCGTGCAACTAATGGTGTTATGACGCAACATGAAGTAAAATGCACAATTTTTCTTCAAATGATGAATGCAAGCTTTCCTATATGAAATCCTAACTAATACTCCAAAGCAAATCTAGTGCAAGTACAATGCAAAATGCAATGCATGATGATAAGCAAATGTTTTTGGATTTTTTGAAATAAAATGAGATACAAAAAGCAAAAGAATGATTCTACAACCCCCAAACTCTACAAGCACACTCAAACATCACTCAAGCAAAGCACTAAGGTAAAAGAAATCTAATGCACTAATCCCAAACAAAAAATCGAAAATGCCATGACAAAAAACTTCTTAAAAAAAAATTAGCCTAAAAAAAACGTCTCTGGTCAGAAATAGAGGTATAAACAGACTCAGGCAGTGTCAAAGGAGACTCAACAATCATCAAACTTCACCCAACAATCATTTAACTTCCACTAAAAGGAAAAACTAAGGGCTTACGTGACTATTCGCAGTAAACCCGCGTGTATACGCGGAGATCACCGAGAAACCCATGTGTATACGCAACTGTGAGTTAAAAACTTGCATACAGGAAGAAAGGTGCATAAAAATCAAGGCAAACAGACAAGCTGAGACAAACTTCACACCAATCAGACACTACCAGGCAAACATGCCCCCAGACCCAACACAGAAACAAGAGAGAAAGAGCAATTCAAAGTCATTGAATGCCGATAGAAAACCCCCAAAGGACAACTACTAGGAACTCCCCAGCAGAGTTGCTAATTCTGTTATAGAGAGAAATTCATATGGCTTGGGGTACCACAACAGACAGCTTGACTCCATAAATCAATCCTTTCCAATATGCAATAGAAATTAAATGTCTAACACTAAAGGATCGGAGCTCATACCTTATTCTGGACGGTTGAAGTAGATCCCTGTTGAGCTTTCCAACTTCAGCTTGAATTGATAAATTAATTCCTCAACAACAAGTAAACAATACAAGCATACTATATATCATGGCGTTAGATCTATTCTAGCATATATAATCAACAATGTATAAGCATTTGACATAATCCCATGGATAAAATATTCATTCAAACACACATTATTGGACAGGAAAGGATATTTCTATTAATATAAATCAGATATTGCAATAGATACAACCTCTGTCAGCACGTCTGTGAACCGAAGAAACTGAATCCCCCACTTGGGCCTCCACCACCTCAATCCTCCATCTCTTGATAGCAAGCTCACAAGCAAAAGGCAAGCTTGGGAAGAACACAAAAGTGCTCCAAGGGACAAAGGGATGTAGACTCAAGCATAAGTTCCAGCAACAATGGACTATAGTTTCTTTGCTCTCAATTCTCTCATATGCCTTCAATGTACCATAGATTTCCTTATATATCTTTTCAAAGGGGTAATGAAAGGTCGAATACAAGCGATCTCAAGGCATAGGGAAGGCCAAGAGTCAAATGAGTCGGATCCATGTCAAGGAAAACTCCAAAAGGATTTGGATTTTGTACACATCCTGATGTACGCGGTTTTAGGGGTCAAACCCGCGTATATACGCGATTATAGGTTTAAAAGTCACGTGTATCATTTTTCACATGTTTTTAGGGATGATCAAGGAAACATCAAAGGACAAAAAATGGTCCACTGGGTCTAAGGAGTCTGCAGCGAGATAGGGGAAGGCCATACAAAGTGTGATTCACCTGGAGTAGTGAAATCAGCTATAATAGAGAGTCTTTTGAACTTAAAATACATAGCATTTACATCAGAACATAAAATAATGGGGCATTAGAATCTTCCCCAAAGAGATCAATAGCTCACCCAAAGCGGAATCCCTCCATGAGCAAGAATATGCCATAAAAACTGGAAATGGTTGAGAGAAAGTGCTGCAATAGAAGGAACCAAGAGCTGCCCTATAGCTTACACCTGAAAATACAACTCCATTAAATCTCCATGAAAGACCTGAGTGGCCTCTCCAAACACCCACTTGGATGGGAATCTTTCACCCTTGAAATTGGCTAAGGCAAGAAAACTAGTCATCCACTAGCTCTCACAGTTCTCAAATGACAATTTCTAAAATGAAAAAAGGCCCTTCTCTTGGTTGATTCTTGTATTTTATAAAGATACTTAGCATTCTAAGGTTACCAATCCATCCACAAACTCAAGCCAATTCGAATTTTGGTGTGTGCTCAAGATTTGCCATGTGTCCTCCCTTTCCTAGCCTTCCATCTTCCCCCAATTTGAGTAGGAACCCATTGAGCTTCCCCAACTCACATGAGCGCCAACTTGGATGCTCTATTTTGACCTGACATGTCAGATATGTCAAATCTCAACCTTCATATCTAATTTTTGTCATAGGTTTCATAGCATCTTCATCATTGTTGTCATAGAGCTAAGGAATCTAGTCCAAGTATCTCACTAGCTCCAAAATGACTCTTCCTCTCCCATGCAAGTTACATTTCATTCCAAATTTGACCTATGATGCATATGGCCAAGTGTATTAGCCTTTTAACTCTTCCAAGAACATTAGGCTTCCCATGGATTCGAAATTGAAAGAGGAGGATACCATGTGGCATAGAAAATCTAGCTTGTTTGGGTCCCACATCCTGCATGTGTTTTCATGATCAATTGCCACTTTGATTTTCCCTTGTATTTATTTATTTAGATCCCTTATTAAATATTTTTGTCATTCTAATGTTCAAACATCATTTATTTCCCCCCTTATTCCAAATCCCAAAGCTTCCACCCCCAACCTAGGAAACTAGTAATTTTCCTCCTTGGCAATTATTTGACCCTTAGCATCAATTTGACAAACTCTCATGAATATGGAAAATGTGATTACGCCATTGTGGCCCAATGCAAAATCTAGGACATGACATGGTGCCTTATCTCACAAGGCTCACACAGATCAGGGATAAGCTTGGCATTGTTGTCTCTAAGACTCGGGATGAGGAGTTGTTCGTATAGCCCTCAATGTATTCTCTAAGCCATACGAAACCTTTGTCAAAGGTGTTGTGGCTAGGGAGAAGCTCCTTAATTAACAGAGACTATGGGATGACTTTGTACAGAAGGAGACCTACATGGGTCAAGGATCAGGCTCATCCAGCTGTGCCCCACAAATTGTGGATGAGGAGGCTCTAGCCCTAACAAGGAAGAGAAAGGGTAAGGCAAAGAGGAAGAAGGGTGATAAGGAGACCCTTGACATGTCAAAGGTCAAGTGTTTTATCTACCACATGTAGGGACACTTTTCCTCCCAATGCCCAGATAGGAAGAAGAAGAGAAACACTCAGATGGTTGGATCTGCAGAGGTGGAGGATTTCAGCAGGAAATTCGATGAGAAGTTTTGCTTGATAGGTTGCATGGAAAGAAACACATGTAGAAGTGTTTGGTACATCGACAATGGAGCATCTAGTCATATGAATGGACATAAAAGGTTCTTCAAGGAATTGTAGGAGGGTGGAAAAGGTATCCACGTTGAGTAGGGTGATGATGTGCATTATTAGGCATAGGGAGTTGGCATTGTTTCATTTATGTGGGAGTCTTTCAAACCCCTCAATTTTGTGTATGTGTTATATGTTCTGGGGTTGACCAAGAACCTGATATCAATCTCCACTCTAGAGGACACAGGATTTCATTTGAAATTCTGAGACCATAGAGTGTACATCAGGTTCATGGGGTTAGATGGGATCTTGGATCGAGTGATTGGTATCAAGAGCGGGAAGGTGTATAGACTACACTTTGAACCTACAAAGGCTCTAGTCAGTAGCATCAGCAGCCAGGGTGATTTGTGGCATAGGAGGATGGCACACTTACACCATGGAGCATCGAGGCACTTGAGATAGGTTTTCATTGGAGTTCCTTAGGTACAGGAGGAGAAGAATAACCATTGCAAGGGTTGTGCATTGGGGAAGAACATAAGGAAGCCTTTCCCACAGAGTAAGCACAAGTTTAAGGAGCCCTTGGATTTAGTGCATTCGGATTTTTGCGGACCTATGAGTGTCCATTATTTTAGTGGTTACAGTTACTGCGTGACCTTCATTGATGACTATCCCAGGAAGACCTAGATCTATTTCTTGAAGGCCAAGTCAAAGGTCTTTGAGAGGTTTTGAGAGTTCAAGACTCTCATTGAAAACCATACATGAAGGAAGATTTGTGTTTTGAGAACGTATAATGGGGGAGAGTACACCTCCAATGAGTTCTTGGAGTATTGTTCGGTAGAGGGGATCAAGAAGGAGCACACCATGCCTCGTACCCCGCAATAAAATGGAGTGGCAGAGAGAAAGAACAAGACTATGGTAGGAGCCTCCAAGGCCATGTTTTTTATTAGGTCAAGGCATACAAGGCTGCAGTATACATTCAAAACAGGTGTCCCCACACAGCTTTGGGGAGGAAGACAATCGAGGAGATATTCACAAGAACTCGGCCAGATCTAAGTCACATTTGCATATTTAGGAGTTTGTTATTGTGATGTTCATGTCGACACTAGGAAGAAGTTGGAACCTTATGGAGAGAAGGGGTTACTTGTTGGATACAAAGAGACTTCGAAGGAATACAGAGTATACATACCTACTCACAAGAGGATGATTCTGCACAGGGATGTCCAGTTTGATGAGGACAAGGCCTTGTGGAGATCTATGGACTTATCAGTAGAGCAACATAGCAACACAAAATTCAGGTGTCAAGTTGGAGGAGCCAGAGGTACAAGTACAGGTACAGACACAGCGCACAGGTTCTAGTAGTCAAAGGGAGTCAAGTGGATAGGATCCTTCAATCATTGACTTATAGGATGAGGTGCAGTAGGAAATAGACATCTAGTAGTTGCATCAGGTAGACATTAGTCCAAGGCCTAAGTGGTTTAGGTCCACAATTCCGGATTCCATGCAGGTAAATCCTCCACAGAGATCCATTAGACGAAGAAAACCACTAGTGAGACTTAGTTATATGGCACTAATGACAAAGTTGATCAACTCTGAGCCTTCCAGTTTCAAGGAGGATGCACAACATGATGTGTGGTAGGAGGCGATGGTTGAGGAGTATGACTCAATCATGAAGAATCAGGTATCGGAGTTTGTTCCAAGGCCTAAAGGTAAAAATTTGGTAGGATCCAGATGGATCTACAAAGTAAAGCATGTAGCAGATGAAAGCATGGAGAAGTATAAGATGTGCTTCGTGGCTAAGGGGTTTTCACAGAAGGAAGGTATTGACTATGAGGAAACCTTAACCCCTATTGCTAGGTATTCTTCCATTCGGACCATTATCTCTTTAGCAGCAAAGATGGGTTAGTGAGTCCATCAAATGGACGTCAATATTGCCTTCCTCAATGGATTCATAGAGGAGGAGGTATATATTGAGCAACCATAAGGGTTTGATGTGGAGAACAGGGAGACTCATGTATGCAGGATGCATCGAGCTCTTTATGGGCTCAAGCAGGCACCTTGAGCATGGTACTCGAGGATAGACAACTATCTATGGGAGATGGGATTTCAGCGGAGTGAGGCTAACAACAAATCGTATTTCTTAACAAGTGAGGTGCCTCTCATACTCGTCTTTTATGTAGATGATCTCTTTCTTACAGGAGATGAGAGGTTGATTGGAGACTCCAACTCAAGCCATGCACTTGAGTTTGAGATGAAAGAACTTGTGTTGATGAACTACTTCCTAGGCTTGGAAGTTTGGCATAGATATGGGTGCTTCTTCATTGGATAAGGGAAGTATGCATTAGACATATTGAAGAGATTCAGGATGGAGGACTACAATCTTATGGCCATACCTCCAGTTTCCAATTGGAGGAAGATTGATGCATCAAGTTTAGACAGATTTGATCCTACCTTGTATCGCCAACTTATCGGATCGCTTATGTATCTGGTCAACACATGGCTATAAATTATATTTGCACTCAACTCTTTGAGCCAGTTCATGGTGAACCCTCAGAGAGTGCATTGGACAACTGTGAAGCACATACTTCTCTACATTAGAGGTATAATGGAGTTTGGATTGGTTTATGAGCGCAGGGGGAGTGTACAGTTAGTAGGATTCACAGATGCTGATTGGGAAGCATGTATAGAGGACAGGAAGAGTACTTCAGGTTGTTGTTTCAGCATTGGGTCAGGGGTTGTCTCTTAGTTCAGCAGGAAACAAAAGTCATTTGCATTGCACTCAGAGAGGCTGAGTATATGGCATCCAGCATGGCTGCTTGTGAGGGTATGTGACTGAGGAAGTTACTCTCATGGTTGTTCGAGTGTGAGCTAGAGGCTACAATAGTTCATTGTAACAATACTAGTGGCATCAAGCTATCTGGAAATCCATTGTTCCATGACCGGAGAAAACACATTAACATTAGGTACCACTTCTTGAGAGATTATGTTCAGAGAGGAACCATTCGGTTATACTACATACAAACAGATGAGCAAGTGGTAGATTTTTTCACCAAGGCACTTTGTAGACACATTTTGTGAAGCTTAGGGATAAGTTGGGGTTGCTACTGAATCCCTTCATCATTGAGTGGGATTGTTAAAAAGCAACAACAAGGAAGATTTTCTAGCATTGCATGTGTCCTCTCATGCTGGAGAGACATTAAATTGGAAGCCAAATCTATTAAAGTGATTTTCCTAAGTTTTGACTTAGGAAAATACTTTAATTATTCTAATTTGATTTTGACTTTAATGGAATCACTTTATTAAACTAAAAAGTGAAATATTTAAGTAATGGTTAATCAAATCTTGGCCATTGATTCTCACCGGAGGATCTCATCCATAGCTCCATAGTGAGGGTTAGGGTTTTCTCTTAGACAATAAAGTTAAAAGGAGATTTCGTTGAGAGGACACGTACACAGTTACATAGACAGGTTATAGATAAGGAGAATTCAAATGGAGGAGTTTGCAGAAAATGCGGAGGAGTAGCTACACGACAGGTTCACCATTCCAGACCGAGACCATACAAATCATGCAGAAGAGCATTGCAGCAGCCAACAATAGGGTCATACTACTGATGTAGGGTTTCGTACGGATCTGTACTACTAATGTCAACATCCGTACGGCTTATGTGCAACAGGTCGTATTGTTGACACATAGTCATGCAGTTGGGTCGTACAACTGTGCAGAGTATCTAGGGTTGGTGCTAGGTTGTCCCATGATTTTACTGAGGTTTTCAGTTTTCCAGGTTGGGTGTATTTTACCTGTTGGTTGTAAAAGTTCCAGAGTCTTGATAATAAAATTCCATATCTAACTATTGCACCAATTTTCCCATATTGGGTTTTTTCAAGGATTTCCATACCCAAAATAATAGTGTCTATATTGTGATGTGATGTTGTGAATGTTTCTCAATTATTTATATTATGTTGCATACTAGTAAAGAAGTTCATATGTGGTTAATTCAGTAGACAATTTAAAAATATTGTTTTAACCCTAGTTTGAGCTTTGAATTAAAATTTATAGTTTTCCCCATTTACTCGATTTGTTAAGAAGTCCTTTTTGCATTTAGATTGTATGAGTGACCTTTGGTCTTAGTTTCCAGGGCCTAGGTTGTCCAAGTTAGGATTAAGGGGGGGTGTTAGGATTATTAATTAATACTCCCATTAACAACCACAGCCTAATTGTATTTTCCTAGATTATAAGATTATCGTCACTTCACTGGTGCATGGGGGACTTACTGTTGATGTATTTTTAACTTTGGAATGTATTCACTTGTATATCTTATGTATTGTACCCCGATGTTTATTCTAGGAAGTATCTATAATGTAATTGAGTCATGTCATACCCTGATGTTCCTATCAAGAGATTCAATAATGTAAACAAGTCATGTAAACTCATAGTGGGTAACCCTCCTTATTGTTCAAGGGTTAAAGTCCCCACAGTTGTGGGGCACTAGGGTTATTAGACTCTCCTAGAGAAGTCGGCCCTAGGTGAGTTAATGTAAGTTGGGTCATTAGTACCCCAGTTGTGGTTACTCAAGCCTACATAACTGAGTTAAAGGTTAAGTGAATGAAAGAATATAAATAGAGAGTGAGACTCTCTATTTATCACACACACACTCACTCACTAGGGCACATGAGTGAGAGAGAAGAAGTTGGGATCAGAGAAAGAGACAACTGCTATCGAAGATCGTCTTTATGTTTTCGGGTTTTACTCTTTCTATTGGTGCTCATTCTATCTCTGAGGAAGTTGCAGGGTTTTCTCCTTTATGGTTTCCCCAAGGAAAATTCCCTGTGTCTCTTGTCTCTTGTGTTTATTGTTGTGCATGTTATTCTCTCAGATAAGATCCTAAGATAATGCTAGCTTGAATGATAAAAATCTAACATGGTATCAGAGCTAACCTAAGAATAAGACATTGTGCAGCTGCAGAAGCTATGGATTCTTACTTTGTGGGTCTCTCTCTACAATCCATCAACAAAAGAAGGCTATGCTAATGCTCCATTGGAGGGCGCATCTTTCTGTAGAAGCAGAATTTGATTCTAGGCATTATCAGTTTTTGGTGCAGGAAATTAGGGCTTTTTACAGAAGAGGAATTTTTGAGTGAGCCCGACATAGGATTTCTCTCCTCATCAAAATCGAAGTTGAGAGACCTGGGTTGATATTTTTGGTTGGGTGTAACTCCGGAAAATTCAAACCCTAGTTTGACCCCAAGCTGGAAAAACCCTAAATACTAAAACTGATAAGTTTTGCTAAATTCGCTATATCGCGGGATCGCAGAAGCTCCTGATGTACACTATTTCCAAGTTTCGGCCTCATATTCGCTAGATTCTAGGAGATATGATTCCTCCAAGTTAGGGTTCCAGTCTCTTCTAAGATTCATCGCTAAATAGGACACCTGGGGAGAATTGATATATATCGGGCTACGAAGGTCCAAATTAAATTTCTCAAGATGTTCCAGAAAGGAAACAGACTGTAATTTCTGTGGTAAAAGTTTAAAACCCCGAAGATGAAACAGTAACACGTGGTAGTCCGTACAACTTCGTTATTCTGAACAGTCCTTAAACAAGTCACCTTGGGAAACTGCTCATAAGTCCCAATTGGTGAAACCAATTCTGATGAAACCTATGGTGTTGGAACAAGGTCAGGCGAGGATACCTCAATGTGAAGTTTTAGATAGAGAGGAGCATTAATTGCATAGATATGGCATAAACAGTATTAGGTATTTCTGCAAAAGAAATTGGAAAACTAGGGCTTCCTGTTCTAGGAGCTTCCCTCCACTGTTTTCAAAAAAGGACTACATTGGATAGTTCACCTTGAAGAGGTTTATCTTTCTAGCCAATTAAATCTGAAATATTCCAAGTTTTGAAAATTAGGGTTTCTCTGGCAAACCCTAGATCAGTGAGGTCCAGAACCAGGATGGACACCTCAAATCAGTAAGATCTAATCTTTTTCTATTTCCATTTGAGGTTCTCATTTCAAAGTGATCTATCACATCAGCTTGATGATAAGCTTGGTGAAGTTGACAACTTCCAAGCATGGCAGTATATGATCTCTCTAAATAAAATGAACTGGACACCTACATAAGTAGAGAGGTTTCAGTTTCAGAGGGAGATGAGGATAAAAGCCTTACACCAGAAGAACTTGGTCAAGGCCAAGAAGATCATTGCTAATTCAATCACAGATCACCTTATACCACAAGTGTCTTCCCTAAAGAAACCTAAAGATATGTTTGATTCCTTGACCAAGATATTTGAAGGAAAGAACATAAATCAGACGATGACTTTGAGAAAATAGCTGAAGAATGTGAAGATCCAGAATATAGAGACCATATAGTCATACTTTACGAGGGCCTCTCAAATTAAAGAACAACTTATAGAGGTAGAAGAAGAAGTGGAGAATGCAGAAGTGGTGATAGCCACCATGAATGGCCTCCTAGGATCATGGGATTAATTCATGCGAGCAATGTGTACCAAAAGGAAGTGATTACTTTCAGCATACTCTGGGAAGAAGAAGAAGCTCGACTCATAATAAGAGAAGAGAAGATGGGAGCAACTGAAGATCAAGCTCTCACGATCCAAAGAAGATAACTCAAGCGATGAGGAATACGAAGAAATCAATTCTTGAAGAACCTCTTATCCATATTCAGCATTTGAATAAGAAATGATGAAGTCATGAATGAAGAAGATGATGAAGCAAAAGGCTCAAGAAGGAGTCTACCAACGAAACGAATAAAGATAAGTATTCAATTGTCATTTCATGATATTGTTTTGTTATGAATTTGTTTATATTCAGTTGATGTATTATGCATTATAGAATGTTTGCATTAATGACAATATACTACTAATATGCATGTGATGGGTAAGTAGCTCATGGTGCTATACAACTCTCCATTGCTACTTATCTAGAATGAAACCTCTTTGATGACATATTGGATTAGTGCACAATCTCAATGTTGCCCTAGTAGAGATGGAAGGCATCTAGAAAGTTTCCGTGAGATATGGATGAATGTTGTATTGGCTAAAATAGTTGCATGATCATATATTTATGCATAAGAATTTTCCATTATGAATATGCCTTATGAAATGTTTATAATCATACAAATGCATTTGACTTGTAGGAAAGATCACGTACATAATCACCTACAAGAAAAGAAGGATGAGACTTTTTCCGAAGAACAAGTGACGACAGATAAAGAAGAATATGATGATACTTTCAAAGAATTCAAAAGGCCTCAGACACAGTGCAGTTATGTGACACTGTTGAGCGACATCTTTGACGTAGAACCTTCCAACTATGAAGAAGTAGCCAAGAATAAAGGGAAGGAGAGTACTAGGTCAAGAAGAATGATGTCTAGGATGCAGTATCAAGACCTAAAGGGAAGTTCGTAGTTCCATCATGCAAGAGATGGAAACATCGTGGGATACAAGGCTAGATTCGTAGCACGAGGTTTCTCATGGAAAGAAGGCATAGACTATGAAGAGACATTTGCAGCCACCAGAAGTTAAGACACATGACAGGCAGACTCATGTGTGCAAATTAAAGAAGGTCATGTACGAAGACACCCATGGGATAACACATACATGAGGAGCTTGAAGATCACCTAGAGTGATGAAGATCTTAACCTTTGCTACAAGGTTGAAGATGAAAGCCTATAGAGGATTACAAGCTCACAGATGGGTGTGAGAAGAAATTTTGAAAACATTCAAGATAGAGGATCTTGGTCTCCAGTGATCCTAGATGGATACAAAGAATATTAGTAGCAGAGGAAGCTACTTGTCACTCTAGTATAGAATGTTTCAGTGCATAGAGTACGAAAGACAAATGGATTATGATGCTTCGCTTTAGAGGGAGTGACTGTAGAAGATCCTGAGGTTTGACATGGTACAACAGGATGGATAGATTACTAATGACCTTAGGCTTTACCTTTGCTTCAAGGTTGAAGGCAGAAGACCCCTGATGCTCCTGTTGTATGTCAATGACTTGTTCCTGACAGAAGTTGCAAGAAGGAGGCTTACTGCCGAGTTTGAGATGAAGGACTTGGATATGATGCACTACTTTCTAGGCATGGAGGTGTGGCAGAATCTCCATGGGACAAGGGAAGGATGTAGTAGAGATCCTGAAGAGGTTCAGGATGATGTACTGCAAGGCCATGACCACACCTATGGCATCAAACTTAAATCTATTCAGTGTTGCTTCATCAGAGTCAGTTGATGCCAGGATGTATCGTCAAATGATTTGTTCCTTGATGTACTTGATGAATACGAGACCAGATATTTGCTTTGTTGTGAACACATTGAGACATGTTCACCTGATCGTTTCAAAGCATGCATTGAGGTACCTGAAGGATACAGTTGATTATGGGCTCAAGTATGAGGCGAATCAAAAGATTAACCTGGAAGGTTATGTTAATTTATATTGGGCAGGTAGTGCCATTGATAGAAAGAGCACTTCAGGGTACTGCTTCAGTATGGGATCACGTGTGATCTCTTGGTTTAGCAGGAAACAGTCTTGTGTGGCACTGATTACAGCTGAAGCAGAGTATGTCACAGCTTGTTCAACTAGTTGTGAGGCAGTATGGCTAAGGAAGCTACTGTCTGATTTATTTGATCTCCAGTTGGATGCTACTTGTATATATTGTGACAACCATAGTTGTGTGAAGTTATCTAAGAACCTAGTGTTCCATGACAAGTCGAAGCATATCGAGATCAAATATCACTATATCAGGGATATGGTGCAAAGAGGGATAGTGAAGCTCCAGTATGTTGCAGTGGATGAATAGATAGCTGATGTGTTGACTAAGCCATTGGCCAGAGTGAAGTTTGAGTACTTCAGGGAGAAGCTTGGTGTTCTCTAGATTGAGGTTCCCTCTAAGGGGAAGTGATGAGTCCATGAGCCATTTTGACATGGTAAGAGGATTAGTTCCTTCCATGGTCAGATATAAGGGTTGATCCATTCTATCATGGTGAGAGGATTGGTTCCTTCCATGGTCATATGTGAGTGCTGAGCCATTCTGAGGTGACTGTGAGATGTGTTTTCACATGATCAGATATAAGCGTAGAATGCCATTCTTTGAATGGAGGCACCTCGTCAATTACCAGGAATACTCAGCTTAGTGCTGAGAGGCCATTCTCTAGGAGAATGGAGGCACCTGGTCAGTTACCAAGAATCCTCAGCCTAGGGCTGAGAGCCATTCTGATGTGACTATGGGATTGGTTCCCACATGATTAGATGTAAGTACAGATCCATTCTGATGTGACTGTGGGATTGGTTCCCACATGATCAGATATAAGTGTAGATCCTTTCCCTGGATGATAGATGGTGTGTCCTATCATGCCGATGGATGTAAGTGCATATTATTTCTTTGGATGGTAGATGGTGTGTCCTGCCATGCCATTAGATATAAGTGCTGAGCCCTTCCTTAGATAGTAGATGGTGTGTCCTGCTATGCCAGAGGATATAAGTGTTGTGCCTTTCTATGCATAGTAGATGGTGTGTCCCGCTATGCCAATAGATGTAAGTGTTGAGCCTTTCCATGGATGATAGATGGTGTGTCCTATCATGCCAGTGGATGTGAGTGTTGGGCCTTTCTGACATATATGACTAGATTGGTTCCTCTCATAGTCAGATGTGAGTGTTGGATGTGCCTTTCGGACATGGTGTTGGATGTGTTCCTCTCATTGTCAGGTGTAAGTGTTGGGTGGGCCATTCTGACTTAGGGTCAAATATAAGTGCTGAAGAAGACCTACATGGAGGCTAGGCCTACAAACAACATGAAAAAGGGCTGTCTCTGTAGAACTTCCTATGACGAGAAGAATCAAGAGATAGCACCAGTGATGATGACCCAACGATGATCCAGATCGAGTGATGATCCAGATCCAATGATGATCCAGCAGTGATGATTCAACAGTGATGATCTAGATCCAGTGATGATGATCCAGATCGAGTGATGATCCATATCCAGTGGTGATGATCCAGATCAAGTGATGATCCAGATACAGATGAAGATGACTTGAAGATGACGATGACTTGAAGATGAAGATGACGAGAACTCGATTATGATCCAGTTGATACAGAGAAGAATACCAGTGCTGATAAATGGTGTCGAGAGAATACTCCTAGTTAAGAGGGAGTGTTGATGTATTTGTAACTTTGGAATGTATTCACTTGTATATCTTATGTATTGTACCCCGATGTTTATTTCGGGAAGTATCTATAATTTAATTGAGTCATGTCATACCCTGATGTTCCTATCGGGAGATTCAATAATGTAAACAAGTAATGTAAAGTCATAGTGGGTAACCCTCCTTATTGTTCAAGGGTTAAAGTCCCCACAGTTGTGGGGCACTAAGGTTATTAGACTCTCCTAGAGAAGTCACCCCTAGGTGAGTCAATGTAAGTTGGGTCATTAGTACCCCAGTTGTGGTTACTCGAATACATAACTGAGTTAGGATTACTCGAGCCTACATAACAGAGTTAAAGGTTAAGTGAACAAAAGAATATAAATAGAGAGTGAGACTCTCTATTTATCACACACACACACACACACTCACTGGAGCGCATGAGTGAGAGACAAGAAGTTGGGATTAGATAAAGAGACAACTGCTGTCGGAGATCATCTTTATGTTTTTAGGTTTTACTTTTTCTATTGGTGCTCATTCTATCTCTGAGGAAGTTGTGGGGTTTTCTCCTTTATGGTTTCCCTAAGGAAAATTCTTTGTGTCTCTTGTCTCTTGTGTTTATTGTTGTGCATGTTATTCTCTCAGATAAGATCCTAAGATAATGCTAGCTTGAATGATAAAAATATAACACTTACCTAAGGGCTACCTAACACTCAATGTGTCAATCTTCATGAGTTTAGGAGCTCCAAGGATCAATCCCTATAATTTAGGAACCCACTTTGAGTGCCACCAACAATCTCCAATAGTTAATCCCAGTTGGTGTTTAGTTATGTTCAGTTATGCTCTGATTCCCATCAATTAGATCACTCTCAGTCATCCTAATGCCACTTTGCATGATTTGAGGAAAGTAGGGCTCCTTTGCTCACCTAACTCAATTAGTTAACTAGTTGTGAACTAATTCAGTGATTCAGATTTTCATTACGGAGCTCTAGCAGTGATTTTCTCACACCGAGTTAGCTCCGGAGTCAGTCCGGGTTGGTAGATTTGAATCCTATCTTAGGCATTCAAGTTTTCCTATTTGTAACACCATTGTATTGCATATTATTTATTGGTTAATGGGTGAACTATTATTCTTCCACTTTTGGTCTCATGTGTGTTTAATTTTCCATGAATAATTTATTAAAGTTTACTGAATTGCTTCTCTCTCTTCTATAATCTTCTTCATCATTTGAATTCATGTAGTCTTGAGGATCCAACTTCACAAAATTAAACACTCCCTACTTCAAATGGACAAAATCCCTTGAAGCTTTTGTGCTGAACTTGGTGAACTATAGGCGTAAAAGTTGTATATTTGGAGAATGAGAAGACATTTTGTAGGTCGTATTCAGTAAGAACCTTATGTGGGACAAGTTCTCAAATGGCCTCTTTCATCTTTTGAAAGTATATGAATAAGTCCTTGTAGGACGTGATTAGTGAAGCTTTTGGGCCCTCCTTCAACAATATTGGATCTAGTATACCAATTGTGTAACAACTAAGCTATGGAGATGTGAGATCCATTTGTGCAAAAAGATCTCTCTAATGGCTACAAATGACCTCTTTGATGGCTAGAAAAGCACTCAATGGCTGCAAATGATCTCTTCGATGGCTATAAGTACACTTCTTTGATGGTTGTACATGAGAACTCCTTGGATGCCTACAATTGGAATTTTTATGGATACAAATTAGTACTATAAATGGGCTCTTTAGTGGATTAAACACCCTCTTTGGTGTCTGCAAAAATCATTCTTTGGTGGCTGCAAAAATCCTTCTTTAGTGGCTTGCAAAAAGCCTTCTTCAATATGCAAGAGTAGTGGTTGCAAAAGCGTTCTTTGGTGCCTACAAAATCCTTTGTTGGTGGCTCCAAAATACTTCTTGGGTGGCTACAAAAGCCTTCTTGGGTGGTTTCGAAAGCCTTCTTGGTAACTGTAAAATCCTAGATATGAAATCCCTTCTCAATATGCAAGCTAGATAATTGATAAGAAATAATTGAACACTAGCTAGTTTAGTACCTACTATGCTATGATACCATATAAGATTTGAACATGTATAAATCTAGGTATATAATCTAAATAGATATGCAATGAAAATTAAATTAGTCATCAAATCATAATGTAATAAATGGATAACATTGATTATTACGTAAGAAACTCATAATGGAAGAGAAAATAATGTTCAAGTTCACTAATTAAATGAGATGAGAGAATTAAAATATATAAAGAGACAATTTCAATTAGGTTGGAGGGAAATTTGAATTGTACTTGCCATGAAGAGAGGGCTACCCAAACTTAACTTAGAGCATATAACCCCAATTAGTCTTGCATACACACCTAGACTGAGTTAATTGATTAAGGAACCCACAGATCACTCAATTAACTGAATGACACAATGCATGTCCTTATAATCACTCAAAAAGGGTGTTACTAACCTAACTGGGATGCTAATGAGTGTTTGGGTTAGTTACTGATCAGTAAGGAATAAATTAGTGGAACAAGTTTAGTCCTAGATGAGACTCTTCCTTAAATTAGGGAATGACTCCCCAAAATCAAGGAATGCAACCTCAAATCAGGGAAGGTGCCCCCAAAATTAGGCTTTTGACTCTTGATTGACTTGGGAAGTGGATTTGAGTGTGGTTGGTCCCATTAGACTCCTTAGGGTATGCTCTAGGAGGGTTATTTACTCTAACAACAATACATGAACTCCATTGATTTTTTCATTATGAAAATCCCTCTTTTTGAGAATGAGAATGAGTAGAGCAGTATGGGTCAAAATGAGTAAAGAATTAAGGTGAGAGCAAACTTTGAGTTGAATTTGAATTTTTGGAATGACAACTTCGATCGAAATCCTTTGTTTAAAAGATGAGCATAGTGGTGAGATGAAAGTATGAGTTGAGAGTCCAAATGGAAACTTTGATGGTCAATGTTTCATTATTGACTTCTTCGACAATGAATACTCAATGTTGTTGACGATGGTGGCAAGGTGGTGCATGTTGCTAGGTGCTTGTAGGGTAGGGGAAGGTGCGATAGGCTCCAAATGTCAAGATATTGGGTTTGATTTGTAATGTCCCCACCTTAGTGACATATGCATCCATCCACTAACCCGTTAAGTTCCTATGGGTTTGAGTGGAAATATCAATTAATTAAATCTAGGAATTAATTTTCTATAGTTACTATGCACAATCAAATTAATATCATGAAAGGGTAATGTAGGTCCATGATTTTGAATGATTAATTATCTAATATTTGTGTGATAAGTGTAAATATTATAATTGGAACAAGAGGGAACTTAGGAGGTCAATTTGGGCCCATATGAGGTGTCTCACTCACAAAAAGAGGCAAAAGATTGAGAAAAGCATGAAAAAGCAGGAAAGCAAAGCAAAGGCTGGAAAAGCAACATGATTTAGATTTTGACTATTCCAAACTTCAAAAGGAAAGAAAACAATCAAGGAAAAACTCAAGAGGGTGCATTTGAGAAAAGCATGGACCACTTGACATGAGAAAAATCACCAGAAAAACTAGAGGGCGCACTTGAGGAAAGGAGGACAACATGGCATAAGAAAATCACTAAAAATCAAGGCAATTTTGAATGACATAAATATCAATGAGGCTGCAACCATTGGATTAAGTTTTTTTGGTGGGTTTTTATTGATATTGGATGAGATTCTCTATGCTTGGGAGATGTTCCCTTTGCGACTGTAGGGAGATGTGCCCCTCTATAACCAGAAATAGTTAAAGTGTTTGCTAGAATTTCAGTCCCTTTCAAAGAGATTATTGCAAACTTATACACCATTCTTAGTCACTTGTCCATTTCCAATTCGAGACTTCACGTTCCAATATTTGTAGCTTCCATCTATAGTGTGTTTTGGCAGCTATTTCTCATAGTTTTTTGTGTGAATAAGATTGTTGGTGTGCTCTAGTGAGCATTGAAGGTTGTAGTTACATACCTATAATGTACCCAACCTACATTTAATAATATAATTTAGTCGGTGTGTTCCTTTCCTTCCATTATGTAATTTCCTTCTGTATCGCATCAATTCTTTGTAGTCAAAACTAGTTAAATTGACAATGTCTAAATTTATTGGAAAACACTTATCTATATAGCTTACAAATATCAGTTTGAGTGTAGTTGCATGTATTAATAAGGAAATTGGTCCCTTCGCAGGAATGATATCATAAATTTGAAACCTCTAGGTGTTATTCGAAATTGCTTAGAAATAGCCAATTTATTTCTTTTAGGAACCAATATTGCACTAGTAAAGAATTCCTCAGCATTGCTTGCACCTTCACCCATGAACCATCATATCTGAATTATCCATGACACTTATTCATGCATATTGTTTTCATATTTACACTAGAATCCATTTAGTTCCACATAATTCCTGGGGATATTACTTTATGTCACTTTTGTGCTATGCCCAAGTGTGATGCACTCAGAAAATGTGCAATGTGTCAAGGCAAAGTCCTATAGTAAATATTCCTATTAGTCTATCTGAGTGTCATAGATGTAAATAGAATCCTATAGGATCCAACCCCTACTTCAGATTTGAAATTTGTTTGGGTTTAGAGGAATTTGGGATGAGTTGGAAACAATCATTTTTTAGCCTCCAAAATCTAGAAATTCCACCTAATCTTAACTTTCATGATTTCGATCTCTAAGATTGAGTTAATATATCTAATTTTCAGATTGGGTATATTAAAGTGGTATCAAGGAATAGTCATCTGTACCTTCTCATGGTAATCATTGATGAGTCTGAAAATAAATCCATCTCATAAGAGGAAAGATGCAAAAGAGCCCATTGTATAAGAAGAAGAAGTCGACTCCACTGAAGGAAAGATCCAAGGAGAAAGGGAAACAACAAACATGGATGAAAGGGAACAATTTCTATTCTTTTTACAAAGCATGTAGAAAGGCATGGCAGATATAGAACATAATATCATCCAATTGAGACAAGAGACTAGAGAATTCTAGGACAAGCAAATGGGAAACAAAGATGGAGAAGGAAGCAACAGTGGCTCTCAGTATGAAGAAAGGAAGGTCTATGGTGAGACTCTCTTTTCAAAGATAGGTCCTCACAATCAATCTCATGAGTACAATATTCATCCATGGCCCACCATTCCCAAATTCATTGAAGAACTAGAAGTGAAGAACAAAACAATTGTTTCATGGGAGGGTCATAATGCAGAGTACGAGACTATGAGTGAAGAATGTAGATGTGCACTGCCTTTCAAGGACATTTGTGAAGCCCGGTACAAATTCAATCCCATAGGAATCAACAATATTCCTGCTCACAATCATGAGTTGAAAAATGCCATTGGTAATCTCCCTTCTGTATTTTGATGGTTCATCAAAATGCACTGCCAGTTCATTGATCCAAAAACTAGACATGTACTTCCAACTAAACCCCATGGCCGAAAAGGGATGTCATCAAAATGGATACCTTGCATCTGGATGGAGAGGTCAATGCTTGGTGGTTCCATGGCATGAGGAATCTGGGTCATGACCATGTAATAGCATATGAGGATCTCATTAGGAAATTGGTAAAATAGATTTTATTGAAAGGATCCTAAAATTAATTTTAGGGAGCTAGAATATTTAAGACAAACGTGAACTCTTGAGGCCTACATTTATGAGTTCCATCACACATTTAAGACAAACATGAACTCCTGAGGCCTACATTTCTGAGTTCCAGATGCTAATTATGATGGTCACTAACATATATGTATCTCGCTTGATCCTTTTATTCACAAAAGGAATTAATAGATCAATTGAAAGGGTTGGCTAAGGCCTATAAACCATCTACCTTACAGGATGCAATGAGTAGAATAAGAGATATACAAGATTGCATACCAAGAACATGATTTCCTCCCGAGGCTATTGTTCTTCCCAATTTCAAGCATCAAATACCTCCCCTAAATAATTTGACTGACACTTTTAAGAAGGAGACCACTTTCAGACATTGAGATGAGTTGAGGAGGAGAAATTTATGCTTCACTTGTCATGAAAAATGGGTTCCACACCACAAGTGTGCTAAGGGAAAGACACATTACATTGAGGTATTCTTAGAGAGAGAAGTTGAGGAATAATATGAGAAAGCACTAGTTGATGCATAGGAAGCATATGAAACAACAAATGAAGAAGCATCGCCATCAGAGAGTGGCAAGATTGTAGTCTTGACAAGATTACCTCGTTTCCACACTCTCATATTCAAGGGAGTGGTTCAGGGACAAATAGTTATAGTTTTGGTTGATGGAGTTGCTACTCACAACTTCATTGATTTGACCCTGGTGGAAAGAAGGAAGTTGTCGACTGAGGCCTTTGAAGGTTTCACTGTCATCATTCTAGGTAATAACTCCACTAATTGTTCTATATGGATTCCAAAGTTGCAAGTAAACATAGGAAATTATACCTTGCCAATAATTTATATGTTGTTAATTTGGCCAATATCAACATGGTGTTGGGAGTGCAATGGTTGTATTCCATTGGAGAGAAATCCATGAATTACAAGGTTCCTAAAATGATATTCAAAGATAATGATGGGAAGCAGATAGTTTTGAGAGGCATCAACACTTATCCTAATCAAGTGGTGTCTTCACATAGCATGATGTCCATCTTAAGGCATGGTGATATTGAGTGGGATGTTGAGTGTCTCATCTCCACTCAAGGCACTGCCATTGACATAGCATAACATTCATAAGACATCAAGAGGTTGCTACGAAAGCATGAGAAGGTATTTGGAGGTATTCTACATGGCAGGCCACCAGAGATAGGTGTTGAGCATAGGATTGAGTTGGATATGGGCACACCACCCATCATGATCCACCCCTACAATCATCTAAAAAGGTTCAAGGATGAGATAGAGTGAACCATCAAGGAGCTACTTGACTTGGGTTTCATTAGACCAAGTTCAAGTCCATTTGCATCTTCGGTGGTTCTAGTTAAAAAGAAGGATGGAACAATGTGAATGTGCATTGACTATAGGATCGTCAACAAGAAGACCATCAAGAACAAACATTATATTCCAAGGATGGATGAATTGATGGATGAGCTTCATGGAGAAAAGTACTTCTCCAAGATTGACCTTCACTTTGGATATCACCAAATCAGGATGAGGGAGGAAGACATCTAGAATACAACTTCCATATGCCACTATAGACACTTAGAGTTTTTAGTCATGCCTTGAATTGACGAATACACTAGCCACCTTCTAGTATTTCATGAACGTAGTGTTTGGTAAGCAGTTACACATGTATGTTCTTGTATTTTTTATGACATTCTGATTTACAGTAGGACTTGGAAAGAACACTTGCATCACTTAGACACTGTGATAACCATACTAGTAGATCAATATTTGTATGCTAAGTTGTCCAAATGTGAATTTGGAATGACTGAGATCGTATATCTTGGCCATATGATTGGGAAAGAGGGGGTCAAGGTACACATGGAGAATATTCAAGCCATCCTAGATACATTGAACCTAAGTAACATTACTAAATTGAGAGGCTTCATTGGCATATGCACCTATTATACGAAGTTTGTCAAAGGCTTATCAAAGTTGGTAGCACCATTGACAGGTCTCACTAAGAAGGGATATTTTAGTTGGTTAGAGGAAGGTGAACAGGCATTCAAGCGAATGAAGGAGGTGATGAGTAGTTATCCAGTACTTGTACTCCAAGATTCCACTTAACCATTCGTACTTGAGTGTGATGCCTTGGGAGAAGGCATTGGAGCAGTCTTGATGCAGAATAGGCACTCCATTGCCTGCGAAAGAAAGAAATTGCAGCCACATAAGAAGAATTACTCCATCTATGATAAATAAATTCTATGCATCATGCATGATTTGGATAACTTTAGACCGTACTTAGTGGGGAGCAAGTTCATAGTGAAGACTGACCACAACAGTTTGAGGCACGTTTTTACACAAACAAAGCTTAACAACAGACAATAGGAGTGGGTGAGAAAATTCCAATCATATGATTTTGACATAGAGTACAAAAAAGGAAAAATGAATGTTGTTGTTGATGCTCTTTCTATGAAGCCCATTCTTTCCTTAATGCATGCTTAAATTGATTGGAAAATACAACTAGTTGTTGAGTACTTCTAAGAGCACGTTTTCATGTGAGATGTTAAATGAATTGATACATAATGATGCACACAGGCTTTTAATGAGGTCATATACTACAAGGACTGAATATTCTTGGTTCCAAAATCAGTCTTGAAAATAAAAAAATTTAGAAGCTGCTCATGATGCACCCTTAGTAGGGAATCCTGGTTACTTGAAAACTTATAGAAGGGTGAGAGAGAGTTCTTGTGGAAGGGCCTCAAGAATGATGTGTTGATACATGTGTTAGAGTGTATTGCATGCCAACATAATGAAGTGGAGCATATACATTCTGCTGGTCTATTACAACCTCTACCCATTCCAAAGAAAAAATGGGAGAGTATCTCCATGGACTTCATCACCAACCTGCCAAAAGTTCAAGCTAAAGATTGAATATTTGTTGTGGTCGATAGGCTAACAAAATTTGCACATTTTTTTTCTATTACATCCACTATTACAGAAAGCCAAGTTTCTAGTCTCTTCTTTCAATAAGTATTCAAGTTGCATGGTTTGCCCAAAACCATAATAAGTGACCGAGACAACAAATTCACAAGTTTCTTTTGGAAAGAGCTATTCAAGTTGGTTGGAACAAGCTTGGTTTTAGCACAAGATATAACCCTCAAACTAATGGACAAACTGAAAGGGTGAATCAATGGCTAGAAGGCTACCTCGGGAACTATATCATAGGGCAGCAGAAAGCATGGATTACATAGTTGTATTTAGGAAAATTCTGCTACAACACAATTTTCCACATGTCCATTGGCATGACACCTTTCAAACCTTTGTATGGGTATGATGCTCCTACATTTGTAGATGTGATTTTTGGAGAATGTAGGGCCCAAAATGCCAAGGATTGGCTCCAAGAGAGTTAAGACATCCTCAAAACACTTGAGGACAATTTGTAGGCTACACAGAACCAACAAAATATTAATGCAAACAAGCATAGGACCACTACAAGGAAAAGAGCCTGTAGAGGAGGTCATATTTGAGGCTTTCAATGTTACAAGATTAACAAAATATGTAAAAAAAACTATGCTATAACCTTCACCAATGATAGTGGATGTTTTAATGGAGGTTATTATGGATATATTTTATAAATAAATAAAAACTCAAAGGCTAGATGTTTTAGCGGATGTTTTTTACTAGTGCGCTTCATTTCAATTATGTGCATCAATGTGTTACATAACAAAAAGCTCTAGTGTTGTACAATGCAAAATATATGCACCGGTGTTGTGCAATGCAAAATATCTGCACCAGTACACTCAAACAAAACGAGCAATAGAAATAACCAAGTTTCAACGCCACACTGGTGCTTGCATATGGATTAAACGTACTGAGGCTTACGTAAAACACAAATGCACTGGTGTGATACGTTACATCATACGCATCAGACAAATTTTATATTTTTAAACTTTACTAGTGTTGTCCATTTATCTAAACACATCGATGCATTTCATTGTTAAACAACTCGAATGCACTAGGGTGCTTAAACACAAAACAAACACTAGTTCGTATAATCTTTTGTAGTTCTCGATGCATATAAATATTGTGCATATAAACCATTAACATGCATTGCTGCGGAAAAAAAATTAAAACACACTAGAGAAGTCGTATGGCACATGGGATTATTTATTTTAAATTGTAATGATGCATTTAATTTACATAAATGCATCGATGCGGTGTTCGGATAGATGCACTGGTGCGTCGTCGATCATCAAAATAATAGCATATGAATCTTCAAACAATGGTTACTGACATTTCAATATAATATATTGCTCTGGTGTGTCTACCTCAATACTAATAAAACTCACAAACACAATCATTAAAATTGAAATGAATAGTAGCATAACAAAAACATTTCAATTTCAGATGAATAATGGAATTATTCATCTGAAATTGAAATGTTTTTGTTATGCTACTATTCGTTTCAATTTTAATGATTGTGTTTGTGAGTTTTATATATATATATATATATATACATTCCATTATTCATCTGAAATCAAAATATTTTTGTTATGCTACTATTCATTTCANTTCGATTTTAATTATTGTGTTTGTTCAGATTAATTTCATATAACATAGATGCAGGCGTCTACTATAATATTTAACCATCCATACATTTAATTACCAAAGCAACGTTCACATGTAATATTTGACAATAATATTGAAGAAAGCAATAAAATACAAAATATATTTTATTATATATCAATAAGAGTGTCTTTGTCATACAAAATAGGACAACA
The DNA here is from genome assembly GCA_001517045.1 of Pseudotsuga menziesii. NCBI lineage: Eukaryota > Viridiplantae > Streptophyta > Pinopsida > Pinales > Pinaceae > Pseudotsuga > Pseudotsuga menziesii. The sequence goes on from LPNX010753837.1 coordinate 353,706, forward strand.
TAGAGATAACAATAATCAAAATGCCAACATGCATGTAATTGTTACACTTATTGGTAACACGTTATTTTTTAATTCAGACACTATGTCCAATACATTATTATACAAAATGTTTGATTTTCATAGATAATTATTTCAAAATATACAGCAAGCTACAACAACTTGCATTAACATCAAAATTAAATATGGATCATCATTATTTGCTAGAATTGTTATTGATACTCGAGCCACTTGCATAAATTGAGTTATTTGGCTGAATTTTTTGTTGATTGGCTCAATTGTTTTCCTCTTCTTCAACTTCCATCTGCAAACATAAAATAAAGTGCACCGAGTGTATCTACATTGTCGGGAATAATGAGAAATAAATAGATAGTATACATGAATGTAAGTTGAAAAGTGATGTACCTACATAGAAATAATTGAGTCATGAATGATACACATTATTTCTAAAACAAATATCATGCCTTCTATCAACAAGTCTTATGTTGGCTCTACTCCATTCTTTGTTTCCTGCAAGTTTTATTCCATGTCACAAATCATAGATTTCAATATAAATGTTTTTTGTTATTTTATTAATTATAAAATGAGAGATGTAAAACAATATAGATACTTACAAAATACACAATTAATTTTTGACATGCCAACATAACCCTTGCTTAACCCAGTGCCAATTAATTCTTTTGATGTTTAATCTTTGTATGCTAACACCTATTTCAAGACATCTAAGGATTGCTAGTGAAAACAATATATATATATATATATCACAACGACTATGAAATCTTAATTTCTTATAAGGAAATCACAAATACGCATAATCTTTGCTATCAACCCATTTTTTGCTTGTCGTCATGTCTTTGTGTTGATTCGGTTCCATTTTGTTTTCTTCTTTGCAACAAAACAATTGAAAATGAATATTTAATATTCAATTAATTAATAAGATGTACATAATCCTAAAAATCAATGATTTCATACATTTGAAGCACATTGTTGTTGATATGGCTCTTCCTGCAATGCAATTGTCCATCTCCTTAACCATATACTTGTACACTTTTTTGGACACCTTCACTGGCACATTTCGTATTATCACCTCGTTCATCCTTTGGGATTTTCATAATCTTCCTAGAAATGTAAAATGATATTAAACATTTTTTTGTTGATATGAAAAATAAATATATTAGAATTAAAATTATTGAAGGAATGACTCTTTGTAGTAGTTATATATACATATTCTACATAAAATGTTTAAGAATATTACTTTTTCAATGATTTTTTTTTGTTGTTGTATGTTTTTGCTATTGCAAGTCTAACAGATCTCATTAACCATTGCTCTAGGAATGCCTATTGTAGTTTACATATGACCTTATTTTTTGAATCATTTGATTGGTTTATGTATTATAAGTGAAAATTTTGTTTGTACTTTCTTTCCACTATATCCCTCATAGTATTATAAAATTCTTTGCCCCTTCTATTAACTTCCAACACCACTCCAGATGAGCTGAGGACCAATTGATCATCATTTGCATCTTCCATAAAAAAAATCTTATGATGGCATTGACTTCTATTATTGTCAGTCCATGCATAACATTCAACATATGTGAATTAGATTATTTGAAACATATTAGTGAATATTCTCAAGTACATTATTACTCGAATTTGAAGAAATTATTCATATTGACTTCTTTTTATTCACATGATTCATTCCTCTGAAACTTTTCCATCAACATTTTACATTCTTCTAGACTTAGATTGGTAATAATCTTATCGAGCTTCCTCATTTTTTGGCATTGCATGTCACACATTAACTAACACATATTAGTGAAAATTACAAATAATTCAAACAAATTAATTTAAATACATAAATTAATTAAAACCACTTGCCTTATTCAAAATTCTGGATATGCTTCCATCATGTTAACTAAAGTTTATTTTCATTAAACTTGTACCATGCATTTTCTATCAATAAACAACCTGGACCATTAAATATAGAAGCTATCAATATATTATACAAATAAATTACAGACACAAGTATGATATCAATGTGCTTTATCAAATAAAACGTATCAGTCCATTTATATACATAAATGCATCGGTGCATTATACCAACACAGGTGCATTGTGAATGGCTCAAAATTATTTACCATTTTATGAAAATAAAAAATGGTATGTTCCTTCTAGTATCGATGATATATTCATATAAATGCACTGCTAACAAAGAACCGAGAAACAAACTTAAAATGTTTTTTGTGTTTTGATAAAATAAAACATTATGTATTGCATGTCATTACCTGTGCACTCTTCCTAAACTGCAATAGTGCATTCCTATAATACAAATGCACCGACTTTGACGCATGCATTTTAAAAAAATTTACAAGGCCGACATGGTTACATACTCAATCCAAAAAATGGCCCCATGTCACCCTATGCTTTCTATATATAATCACAAGCTCAACCAATCTAAAATCCCTAAAAGGTGAAATCGTAATTGTGTATAAGAATAGAGGAATTTAAACTCTAATGTAAAATTCTACTGCCACATAAAACGAAAAGAAGCAACGAGAAAATAAGGGTTGCAACATTGAAGGTAAGCATGAAGTTTTTTTTTCTAAATATAGTTAAATTTTGAATAAGATAATAAGATCAACAGTAATATTTACATACTTAAAATTTTTACTATGCAGGGTTTTGATTGATTCACCATACCTAACAAATTTTGATCGACAGAATAATATAGTTGCTCCAAAGTCCTTCCATGTAAGTCTCTCTTTTAAAGTTTTCCCCTGAAATTTTTGACAAAAGAATGAATTAATGTTTACGTCTTTTGCTTTTAAACACTATTTAGAATTAGTTTTCAAACTTAAAGTTGCTGCCTTTTTTTTAGTTTAGGGCAAAAATAGACTGTGCAATATTTTTTAATTTTGATTTTTTGACATTTCGGTGAGCTTGTGTTCTTTCCGCCCTAGTGCGTCCATATATGAAATGCACCGTCCTTCAACAACTTTTAAAAACTCGCATGCTGCAATGCGTGTATAATTAGGACATCTCGGTGCACTTATGTTTCTAAAACGCACTAGCATGAAAAAACGGTAAAATGCATGTATAAATAACCACTACCAAATGTAGTGGATATTTTTTAATATGGGGGCTTTTGCAGAGGTTCTTTCATGGCGCATTCAGCATTGTTAAGCACTGGTACGTTTTGTCCATGTGAGCGCACCGGTGCATATATATTTGAATAAATGCATCAGTTTAATTTGTAAATCATGTGGTTTTGTGTGTCCACTTAAAACTACATATTCATCTCGAACGTTCTTCTAGTATTCATCACACTAATTACAATATTCATAGTGTATGTGTGTGTGTGTGTGTTGCTTAAACTCACTGTATTCTTACAAAATGGTTTCCAAACTATATTGGAAGTTAGATTGTAATATCGTTCTTGAAATTTTTTTAGGACTGTAGAGACATATATTGATTGTCGATTTGGCTCAAATGTAGGGAGAAAAGTTTGTAGTATCAAATAGCCAATTCTTTAGATTCCAACTCATTCCATCATGTTCAAAGTTCAATGAGTTCTCCCTTTCCATCCCCAGTAAGTTCAAGTTTTATTTGTATTTTGACTATTTATTTCAATGTATGTTATTTATCCATGTGAATTTGAATATCAAATTATTCTTTATTGTAGTATCTCGATTCAGGTTTGAGTTCGGATGCACAAGACATTCCACCAATTTCAAAACATTGTAAGCTCTTATCAAGAGCAAGATACCACAAGTAGTTTGTAGATGAAAATGGGCAGCCACTTTACCATGCCAATTGTAACATGCCATATTAAAGTCGCAATCCTAGTTCATCGACGGTAATTCATCGTGAGCTATAACTCTTTTATCACACCCCAGTAGTTTGTGGTTGTTCAAAATTTCAAGGGTTGAAGGAGAACCCTCGATGTGCCACACTTACCCATTACACTAATGATAGATTACCCAATGGTGATGGTCTAATACCCACTATTGCAATAAAAAATCGAATAGGTGATATAGAAAAGGCACACGTGAACACTTCTCTATGCTATTTTTTGAAAAAGTTGGAGGCCAAAACAAATATATCTCATCCTAAATTGATGAACCCCTCTACTTATGTTCAGTCAACCAAAAGTTCTAGTGATCCAAAGTATGATATGAATTGTGACCCAACCCATCTCTACTATAAGATCTAAAAAGTTGCATGAGTTGAGAGAAAATTGTACGAGTACACACTGAGGTTTGTCCAATTGTTGGAGTGTAGCAATGATTTCTCCCTTCCTGTGAATTTGCAAAGTAAATATCAAACTTCTTACAACTGCGCTTTGTATAGCGCTTGGTCATCTTCTCTACCTGTGCCTGATGTTGGAACCAAATTCCCCTTTTGTGGTAATTGTTTTATTACTACCAAATCTAATATTGATGCTCCAAACCTCGGGTTGTTTATCCTTTCACATGTACGTGTTCCTCCCGAACAGTTAGTAGCACTTATGCCATTTTTACGGTCATGCCTATTGTTGGTATGATTACTTGAATATTGTTAATACAAGCATAACATTTACATGTATAATATGTGCACAAATGGTTATGTTTTTGGAAACGTTAACCATAAGAACTTGTTATATATAGATCGCCATCCACACACTCATGGGAACATTGCAAGGTTCATAAATAGTTCTAGGTGCTCTTTATTTTATGCAGATTGCTCATTTGAGGAACACCTCAATGACCAAGAGTTATCTATGAAAAGGAAAACATACATATTTGTTGTTGTAAATGCAATATGTAGTCTGTCTCCTAGTGACAAGTTGTTAATTAACTACAACTTCCTAGACCACCAACCGCTCGTCAGAGGCTCCTTGCATTGGGATTACCCTTATACGTTCCCTTGGGGCATAAGACAAAAAAACATTAATTAATTATATGTGTTAATTTTCGATGCGAGCCACATTAATGTATTGCTCATTTGAAATTATGTTTTATAAATTGTTAATTTAATTTATAAATTCAATTTGAAAAAGTGTTGCTCGATTTTAAATCTTTATATTTAATGTGGAATTGATGTTAATTTATCACTCAATCTTGACATTTGCTTTATAAATTGTTTGTAACTTAACATTTTCAACTAGAAATGATTCCCATGCTTCGACAATAATTGTTTTGAATAACAATAGATCAAACCAATTGCATTGTGCTTACTAACATCATCGATGCAATCTTTAATATTTTTGAAATAATGATTATGATGATAAGTGACCTGCCTACCATCTTCCATTGCACCCCAGTACAATATCAAATCAAGAGAAGGCTAAAAAAAGAGCGCAACTTGGAGAGGAAGCATACCAAGCATATTTGAATCAACCACCTATTAAATTTCCAATGTGTCCATCCTCACCAATTAGGAATGCCTACAATAATAGCAGTTCTTCACATGTTGGAAATGGAGGCAATGAAGTAGATGTTGGTGTGGATGAGTTATTACGACAAAGGAGTGTCATGGATGCAATGTTGTTTCATACATTCCAGGATAATGAGCTAAAGGATGACGCTCATATCATGGAGGATTTTTACGTTGTATGGAATATATGCATACACCACACATGATTATCCGGAGTTAGGAGTTTGCTCGGGTAGATATGTTGTTTGATTTGTTTATATTCAAAGCAATAATTTTTAGCATATTTAATTTGGTGCCGTTGTCTTCATCTTCAACACTATCGTGCTCTCTTTACTATAACATCGCATGTCTTGTAAAAAAATATTATTATGGATGTAAATGTTATGGACCTTCTATGAAGGTTAGGTGGTCCAAATACCTATGAAATTTAGTGTATGACTTATGTAGGGTATTCTTCCCCAAAAGACACTCTTATAGAAGAGCAAAATTTGTTTTCAATGGTAAGCGAGAGAGAACCCAAGGGCCTGAAATAATGACACCAGCTGGCTGGCTTAGGGAATATGACATAGAGAAGGAGAAGGAATACAGAAAGATGTTCGATTCAAATGTGAAACTTGTGATTGATGATCCTAAATTCTTTAACAGCTATGTTGAGAAAATTCCCAAAGGGATGAAAAGGAAATTGATGTTTTATCAGCTCCCACATTGGGAACATCTTAGGAATTGCCCACTTACTAGATCTCATGCATATATTTAAAAATGTTACATGTTCTTTGTGGTGTCACATATCATCCCAAAAAAAAGTGACAAGATGGCTATCCAGAAAGATCTTATTTCTTCAAATACTAAAATGAAGCATTTGCTAAGACAATAAAATAGAGGAGAGGTTGGCCCATCTTTTTCATTTAAAAAAGGCGATGCCACACATGGATTTTGAAGAAATATGATCTTAATTTGGAAAAGGACATTATATTGGGCATGAAGGTGCCTCATTTTATGGGTCTACTCTACGACGTTGCTTCATTGTAGATGAAAAGTTGTCAGGTTTGAAATCACATGACCATCTCAACCTTCTAAGGGTACGTATAATGTCAAAAAAATGTTTTTACTTTTTATTCATATTTTTTACCACACAAGTTAAAGCAAAATTAACTTTTTGTGTTTACTTTATAGTGTCATTATCCGTTGTTTGTGCATGGGTATGTGAACCACAATTTTCCCGATGACCTACAACGTGCTATATCTAAACTATCTACATTTGTACGGTGGATCACATCAAAGGAGATTTGCATCTCTAGCATTCCAAGATGACGTTAAGAGATAGTTTTGATTGTTTGTATGTTTGAGAAGAAACTGTCATTGAGTTTCATGGACTTGTAGGTTCATATTCTAATTCGCCTAGTCAATGAGGTTGAATTAGTCGGGGTGGTCTCATGTTGGTGGATGTTCTTCTTGGAGAGGTCCATAAAAAACGTGAAGGGATTTGTTTGACAAAGGGAAAAACTTAAGGGGTCTATGGCAGAGGGGTACATAGTATATGAGTCATTATATTATGCTAGTTACTACATCAAGCAAGTCAACCACACACCAGGACCAGTGATTTTGGATGATGAATGTGATGAGGATAAAAGATAAGGGGAGGTACTGGAAATGAACGAAAAAAAAAGGCGCATGTTAAAGAGTAAGTCACTTATCTTTCAATCTTCAAGTTTCCACATAGTAACTATTCACAACAAACTTCAATATATGTATTTGATCCCATACATAATAAATGTGGTTTTGTTTCCATGAATACAACAACGAATTCAAAAATTGATGCAATCAATAAATTGATTCTTTACAATGCGGAGGAAGCATAGTTGTGGATCACATTGTATGAAGAGAAAAGGAGGACATGGGACATTGACAAAAAAGAATTCAGGCGGTCGCACGATAGAAGCATGCCTTTTCCAAATCATTTGAAAGAAAACATGTTGATGATATGACTCAACATTTGGGTTGCAAACCAAGTCAAAGAGAAATATGGTGCATCCGATTATTACCCTATTGAAAAGGAGGATGCGCTAAACATTGAGATTGGGTGCAACAAGTCGGTAATAAAATATTTATGTATATATATAACTTTATAATGCAACTTTGAATTATGACATCTATGTTTAATATATTAATGCTTGGGTTATTAGACATATGACACCATCATTTGTTAACGTTTGTTACAGGTGCATTTGTTCTCATCTATGTGGGCTTATGGACATCATTTTCACACCGAGGATGCTGATGATGGGCGTGTTACACACAACTGTGGATTGGAAGTCGAGTTCGACCAATCTAGTCATGCTAGCCATCAAGATCGAAACTTGATAGGAGAGATGTTGGGTTATGTCGGAAATATAGAAGAGATCATTCAAGTGGACTTCTCATCTTTCCAATGTGTTATTTTTAGGTGCAGGTGGTGGGACACATTCGACATGAATAATATAAAGGAAGATCGTGATAATGGGTTGATATGTATCAACTTTAGAAAGGAGTGGGATGAAAGTAAGGAGCTTTATGTTTTCCTGAAACACTGCAACCAAGTGTTCTTTTGCTCGAATGTGTTGGATAGAGATTGGTGGTTACACAACCCTATATCTAAACATTTTTCGAGAACAACAATGCTATCATGCCAACCGAGGAAGTAATGAAGATGATGACAACATAGTCTGATATGTACATGTTTTATTTCATCATTTACCTATTGAGATGTCATTTTGTTACTGTTATCTTTGATTTGTCTAATTATATTGTTTATTTTTGAAGTTATGACGATGGAAATGGAAATTTGATTATTGGATGCAGTGTTTAAACAATTTTGGTTGGTTAACAACCAATATGGTGCAAAATATGGTTTATGTCTATGAAGTAATTTATGATTGTATGGAATGATTATATGTCATTGTCCAAATTATTCATATTTTGTTTTGTGTATACATATAAATACATCATGAAAACAACTTACATGATTCAATTTTATTTTTGTGAATGTAACTTGCTAACATATTCTTCTTGACTTGAAGGTGGTCTTTAATTTCTATATTAATTTTGCAATGCTTGTATTCTATGATGCTTTTGTTATAATAATGTCAAGCATTATAATTGCATTAGTTTATGACATTTATGTTAGAATGTAGTGTTTTTTTATTATACGATTCGATTAAATTGAATTTTTGTTATAATGTAATGTTTTTTTTACTGTATTAATAACGTTAACTGCAACATAGAAAATGACACATTTGTAGTCTTCATGGAGATTGAAAATTCAACAATTTTTTTACTAGTGTTGAGCTCTACGATAATTTAATTTATGTCCTTATAACAATGAAATTCACAACAAAATTTAAGGTGCTCTCTGATTTCTCAATTATAAACAATGCTAAGAATTATAATTGCATTAATTTATGACACTTTTGTTATAATGTTTGCAATTTTTTTTAATGACAATAAGAGAGAGAAAATGGCTTTAAGGATGAAGGTGTAAGTATGTAATCTTATTGGACACATGGAAGAGAGCTGCTGAAAAAACTTCGCTCCAATAAAAAAAAATTAAATGTGTTTCTGTTCTGCGTGGTTTTCCTGGCCTTTTGGTTTCTTGGAGCCTGGACTCCTTCCAGCTCCTCTCATTGGAGAAATCTGTCTTCACTGCCTGATTGCTAATCTTTGCAAGAGTGGACGTTGCTCTTTTTGCAGGCCTTTGTGAAGTAAGGGAGATTGACTCCCGGTTTCTATCTGTTTCTCTCCTTGAGAAGGAGGTTGCCAGGAGGCTGTAGCTCTCTGAGATTCGAGCTTCAATATCATTCCAGATCTCTCATTTGGAGAGGAAGGATCCATTTGGTGGGAGATATTGGAGCTTCTCATCTTGAAGTGAAGTTCAGCAGTCGACTGCTTGGCTTGATTATTGATCATGCTCACTGCATTTTTGGGAATTTTTCCTTTTCTTTTGCAGGGATCTTGGATCTGTGTTAGAGCTTGGGAGCCTTGGTGAATTCAGGTTTTTTTCCTTTTGATTTCTTGGTCTGTATTGGTGGTTGTCCTCATGGATTCTAGAGGGGTCCCTCCACTCCCTCTCCCTCCCGACCTAGAAGCTTTCAAGAGGTTGATTACTTCTGGTGGTAAGAGGAAAGGGGGGTTATCTCATAAGTTTGTCAATAAATTCAACATCCCGTTGGTAGAGCTCCCTGCTAAACAGACCTATTGATCGGCATTAAATCTTGCTGATCAGGGGATCATTGGTCAATTCACTGGCCTCTGGCCCTTTCCAAAGGAAATTGAAAGATGGGTGCAGAGGAACTGGAAGCCACTAGTCTGAGATGATATTCGTTGTCATTTTGTAGGAAGAGGTTTATTTGTGTTTGTTTTTGAATCTCTAGAGGATAGAGACCTGATCTTTCAAAATGGCCCATACTTCATGGGGCCTCAAGGGCTTTACCTAAATAAGTGGACCCCTGATTTTGATCCTTCCCAAGATATCCCGTCTGCAGTCCATGTTTGGGTAAGATTACCCTTTCTTCTTTGCATTGCTGGAATAATGAATCCCTGGAAATCATTAGGAACAAGCTTGGTAGATACATCGACATGGCTGAAAGGAAATATCAATTTTCTTGTGCAATAATTTGTGTAGAAGTTGACCTAGAGATTGGCCTGCCTGAAGAAATATAGTTAACAGTTACAGATTGGTATTATATCCAGAAGTTGGATTATGAGCAAATTTCATTTAAATGTAGACTTTTCCATAGCTATGGCCATTTCGCCCGAAACTGCAAAAAAAAAATTTGAAGAGGCCAATCCTAATGAGAAAGAAGATCAATGGATCCAAGTCCAAAAATCAGAAAATACCACTCAGGGTCCTAGAAAGAAAGAAAAAGAAAGTAAATATGCGTTAGGCGACTCTGCTGCTGGGTCAACTCCTATTTTATCTCAGGTTGCTGCCATTCCCAAGGCTCCACCCAATCCTTTTGTTGTCCTAACTTCCTCTGAAGCTATCCTTGAAGAAGGTGAATTGCATCAAATTGAAGTGAACAAACTTGTCTCTGAAGAAAATATTGTTTCAAAGGATCTATCTGGCCCATCTTTCTCAGCTCCTCCTTTAGAAGGTGGCTCCCCTCACTCTTCTCCTGTTGATGCTAGCTCTCCTCCTTCTTACATAGATATTGCTCGGAAGAAAAATGGTGCCAGCTCTGGCTCTTCAGATGATGACTCTTTTGAGCAGTTTTCCAAAAAACCTAGCAGAAAATCCAAGAAGGAGATAAGGGAAGAAGAGGTTGAAAGGCTTAAGACTCAAGGAATTCATACCACAATTGAAATTTCCTATGGAAGGAATAAGAGAAACAGGCCCCCTAAGGGAGTAATTAGTCCCTCTCCATTGGGTAAGTAATGCATATTACCTCTTGGAATTACAGGGGATTGGGGAACCCAATTAAAGCCAAAGTTGTTAAAGACTTAATGAAATTGGCTCCTTCTGAAATCCTATTGCTCCAAGAGACCAAAATTGAGGAGGATGCTCTCCTTCTCATAAAAAAAATAAATGGAATTTGAATTCTGGAAAATCTATTAGCATCAGAGGTTCCTATGGGGGACTAGCTACACTATGGTGTGAAGAGAATTTCCAGTTAAAAAAAGAGCATGCCACTCAGCACTGGATCTTTTCAGAACTTTTTCATTACACCAGTAAGATCACTTATGCCCTCTTTAATCTCTACGTTCCAATCAATTATGTGGAAAAAAAGAATGCTGGCAGTCAATATCCTATTATCTTGAGCTCAATTCTCCAGCAAACATAATTATAGCAGGTGACCTCAATATTACACTAGCTCCGAATGAGGAAAAAGGAGGTCTGCGTGGAAAAGATCATATACATGATACTGTGGAGGATTTGATCCAAGTTTTGGACTTGAATGACTTAAAACCTAAGCTTGGATGATTCACGTGGTCCAATCATAGAGTGGGGGCTGCTAGCATTTTTTCCAGGCTAGATCATTTTCTAGTTCACAGTTCTCTGCTAGATAGTAAGCTGATTATCTCAATTAAAATTCTTCCTAAGATTGCATCAGACCATCACCCAATTACTCTGCAGTTTGAAATAGAAGAGGAACTCAGCCCTATTCCATTCAGATTCATCCCTCTATGGCTTAAACATGATGGGTTTATGGACATCGTTTTTTAGGCATGGTCCCTATATTTAGATAGCTCTCCCAGTTTTGTCCGGGAACAAAAGTTGAAACAAACCAAGTTCGTGCTGAAGAATTAGATTAAAACGCCTCTCCTTACTCCATCAACTAACAGGAAGGATAGTGTGTCAGAGCTTTCTACTTTGAAATTTGAATTGGAAAACAGTGAAATTACCACCTCCCTCATTGCCCTGGAACAACTTGCTCAACTAATCATTATTTCAGGAAAGAGGAGGAGCATCTCAGGTTGAAGTCAAGAAGCCTATGGCTGAAGGCGGGGGATAAGAACTCTTCATTCTTCCATTGCCGGTGTAGGGCCAGGCTCTCCCAAAATCACATTTTGGAAATATCTAATGATGAAGGGCTCATCATTAAATGCTAAGATCTTCTTAAGCATTTAGCTAGCAAAAATTTTCAGTTGTTATTTCAAGATGATGGTTGCTCTGATGAGGAAGTGTCTTCCAAATTTCTAAATAATGTTCCTTCTCTAGTCAGTAGTGAGGACAACTTTGACCTAATGAAGCCTTTCTCGGAAATGGAAATTGTTGAAGTCATTTGGGCCATGGAGTCTAACAAAGCTCCTGGGCCAGATGGCTTCTCGATCCATTTTTATAAAGTCTGTTGACCCATCATCAAATCTGATCTATTGCGTATGATTTCTGCCTTCCAAAAAAAGCAAAATTGGGTGGGTGTACCAACTCTACATTCCTTGCCCTCATTCCTAAAGAAGTAAATCCGTCTTCCTTCGATAGGTTCTAACCTATCTCTCTGTGTAATGCTTCTTATAAAATAATAGCCAAGATTTTAGCTAATATATTAAAGCCATTGCTTGGTAAGCTGTTCTCTCCCCTTCAGGGGGATTTCGTTAAAGGCAGACATCTAGTGGATAATGTTATCCAAGTACAAGAAGCTTTGCATTCAAGTTTCTTAAGGAAAGAGAAAGTCATGATAATAAAGCTGGATATGAAGGACGCTTTTGACCGAGTTAAGCTTCCTTTCCTTTATGATGTTTTGCTATCTTTTGGTTTTTTCTCTGAATTTGTAACCTTGATCAATGCATGTACAGACAAGCCTTGGATTGCACCATTAGTAAATGGTAGACCTGTTGATTTCTTTAAATCCACCAGAGGCCTCCGTTAAGGTTGTCCGATGTCTCCCTTCCTATACATCTTGATGGTTGAAACCCTCAGTTGAAAATGAAGCTGGGTATATCCCGGGAATTAAGATTGCTAGGGGTCTTGCTCCCAACCATGCTCTTTTAATAGATGAATCTCTTCTCCTAGGAGGGGCCTCTATGAAAATTGCTCGGGCCTTCAATGTGATTCTCAAAAATTTCTGCCAAAGCTCGGGAGTCTTGATAAATAAAAATAAAAGTGTAGTTTACGGATGGAATGTAGATCAGTTGGCCCTTCTTCAGATTTCAGAATTCTTTGGCTTCCCTGGATTCATCAAGTGGGAAAAGATCAAGTATTTGGGGCTTCGCTTAACTTTTGGTTTGGCCCCTCCTTCTCTTTGGCTTGATGTGTTGGCCAAGTTAAAGGAAACAATCACCTCTTGGGGTGGTCAGTAGCTTACTAAGTCCGGGAAATTGATCTTGATTAAATCAGTCCTCTCAACGTTTCCTGTTTTCCAGTCAACTCTGATTCTTGCCCCAAAGTCTATCTCAGCTCAGATAGCTAAACTTCTGAGAGATTTTTTATGGAATGGAGGGAAAGGTGGTCAAAATAAGATGCATTTGGTGAGATGGGAGGTACTCAAGCATCCCACTTCAGAAGGAGGGTTACAAATCCACGATCTCAGTCTTGCTAATTGGCAATGACCGACAAGTGGATTTGGCAGTTATTTGTGGATCCAAAGCACCCTGTAAGTAGAATTTTTAGGATGAAGTATCTGCAAGGTGGATCTTTAAGAAATATCTCTTTTTCCAATACTCTTTATGGCTCAGCTATTTCGAATTCATGCAAGAAAGGGTTTGAATTTTTCATTAAACATCTTTATAGAGTCCTAGGTAATCGGATGAGGACCCTTCTCTGGGAAGATGTTATCTCTGGTACTCCTCCTCTCTCCTCTGTCCCTCAATTATTTGAGATAATGAACTGGTCAAAAAATAAAGGTCTGTTACGCCTGGCAGACATTTGTATTTGGGACAATGAAGGTAATTGGGAAGGATGGATTTTTCCAGATCTCCCAGTTCAATTTAATTCCCAAAAAACGTTGTTGATCTCTTATCTCTCTGGCCTACCTCCAATTCACTCTTCACAAAAAGATTGTTGGGGATGGGGTCTAGATGGTTTTTATTCTGCAGCTAAAACTCTCAAGCTTCTTCAACCATCTCACAAGTCCTCCTTATCTCCTACAATTTGGAAAACCGTTTGGCATTCATCCTGCCTTTCGAAGGTAAATTTCTTTGTATGGTTGCTATTAAAAAATAAATCTCTGACAGGTGATAACCTTCTCAAGCATGGATTTAATGGCCCATTCTGATGTTGTTTCTGCAAGGCAGCTGTGGAGACTGCCGATTACCTCTTGGTCGAATGTGATTTCTCCAAAAATGCCTAGGCTATGGTTCTTCACAATGTGCAGATAATTTTCCCTTTTCAAAGTTATGTTCAAGAATTTTATTTAGTTTGGCATGATCGACATCCTCTAAAGCTCAATGCAGCAGTTCTGCACAAACATTGGCATTCAATTCCGAAATTTACGTTGTGGTCATTATGGATTGCTAGGAACAATTGCATCTTCAGTGATCAATGTCCTATTTTCCAACTTATTGCTTTTAAGGCACTATCATGGTTAGCTGAATCAATTGGTCAGCCAGTGTCTTCTCTGTCAGCTTCTTTGCGATTGGGATCTTGTTCAATTACTGTGGGGAAACCTCTTATTAATCCTGTCTTGTCCCCTTCTTTGAGGTATCGTGGAGATAAAGGTGCATTTAACTCTTTTTGGTTAAGTACATCATCAGCAGCAATTTTTTTCGATGGTGCCTCTAAAGGTAATCCCAGGGTCTTAAGAGTTGGTGGTCTGGTCATCTCTCTGGAGAGATTGTCTTCTATCAGGTTTAGCTGGGGGCTTGGCATGATGACTAATAATCAAGCGAAAAGCTACAGCTTGCTCTTGGCGACACAATTGGCTAAGGATAAAGGATACAAGTCTGTTCAAATTTATGGCAACTCTTGATAAAAGCTTTAAATTCCTCTCACAGTCTTAAAAATTCTACCTTGACTGTAATTTTACAGAGAACTAAGAGAATCTTGAAAAATTTTGATAATTCTGACTCCTTCCATATCCTTCGGGGCCTTGATAATTCTGTTGATGCTCTGGAAAACCAAGCTTGTCTCCTTCCTCAAGGTTTTCTTAGTATTAATGGGAGCCCAGTTTTTTTAACCCAATCCCGTAACTTTAAGCAATGTTAAGCAGATTGATAGGGTGATTCTCTTTCTCTCTGAAATGATTTGTAAAGTCTTAGGTTCTTACATTTTTGGTGATTAGGTTGATTGGTTATTTACAAAATAGACCTGTTCTCTTTTTTTCTTAATAAAACTATCTATTTTTGTTATAAAAAAAAAAGTATGTAATCTTCTTTGAGAGAAAAAAAATGGATTGAAGAGAGAATCTTTTTTCCCTTTGTAATAAAAAAATTAAATATGTTATATTAGTTAAGGATTTATATTGAATTTCTTCGTCTCTCTATTTCTAGGAGTTTAAAATCATCTTAGAATTGGTTGAGACAATAAGGATTTAGATGAAGGAGTTGATAAATATATATGCTTAATATTTATTCACCTTATTTTATGGTTTGTAAATAGCTACATAGTTTTGATTTGTATATTAAAGCCATGGTTGTATATTTGACTAAAAATATTTCATTGCACTGAAGAGGTGCATTCTACAACCCAGTATGGGAGAGATGTGTAACTCCTTCCGTGATCATCCTAGAGTTGACACGTGTCCTTTATAAAAAAAAAAAAAAAATATTATTAAAATTAACATGTCGGCTTAAATTAAATTTAAATTATTTAGAATTGCATATATATATATATATATAACAATGTAAATTAGATAAACTAAAACCATAAACATTGGATTACATATTTCCTCAACACTTCCACTCTTAAAAAATGTTTACACCTTGAGATATTTGATCCCTCTCGGTCCTTGGTAGATCCCCTTTTAGATGGATCTATGCTGGTATATCTATCAATATATAATCATTGATTTAGATTTTATTAATGTAAATTTATAATAGAATATAACTAATATGAATATATACTATTTTTAAAAATTAGATATACCCATTCACAAACTCAAACATGAATATTTGATATCTTAAATCTTGAATACTTTTGAAATTATTATTCAACAAGAAAATATGTTAATGTCATTAAATAAAAATATAAAAATAATAATATTAACAAAGTAATAAAACACTCCTTTAAAAATAGTAACATTAACCAAGTAATAAAACATTAATACTTCTTTGAATTAATATAAATTTACAATCACTTTTTTTTAAGCGAGCGTCCATAGAGTTTCAAACCAGTGACCTTACGCAAGGGGTGCCTTAACAGTACACCCATCCATTGTCTATTCTACACCCAATGGGTGTAAATTTACAATCACTTATATATAATTAATTTGATTAACATTTTTTTAAGTGGTTCACCATGGAAGCCCAATTTTACACCATGGCTACATCCACTGGGGAAAATGTCTTATACTCGCTTGGCAAGTATACATGAACTTGGGTAACAACAACCCTCGAGAGGGCCAATCACGATGAACAGCTCACCAGCCTAATATTTCATTACATACAAGGGCTCCCAAGGAGCAAATGTCCCCAACGAGATTCGAACCTAGGTGGGGAGCGCAATAACCAAATCTCCCAACCACCCGAGATACGCCCAATGGACAATTAATTTGATTAATATATATTAACAGTTAATCCAATATATATAAATTTACTCTTCATGTAAAAATTGATTTTGACTACTTAAATTTTAATATGATAAATAAATAGTTGGAAATGTAACACATGTCTTCCCCTACATTAATCAATTAGTTATCATATATGTTTTATAATAGAAAATAGCTCAAATATTTCATAACATTTTAAAACATCCCTAGGAGCAATGTGCATGATAATTTTGAAAAAACATTTATCTTTAATACATAGAAAGATTATCAAATCAACTTCATGATTAATAATAGTAATCTATTTGGAGAATGCAAGTTGTGGTTTTACATTAGTTAAGATAAAATGGTGTTCGTTTTAACTAACTAATTGTTTTTCTTCCTATTTGTCATTGTAAAATGAGCTTTGTCGAAAAAATAAAAATCTTGAATGATACATTGATAGGTCATATTGATGTCCATATTTAGTTTTTTTTTTGGTGATGTTCATATTTATACATTATAATAATATTACATGATAATACTTGTTTTTTTATTATGATGTTTCATTACACTTGAAAGAAATGATTCATTTATGTTTATCATTTGAAGAACACACACATCATTATTATTGATGAAGAGTTTGTTTCCTTAAAATTAAGCCTCATTATATATTATTTCATAATGCTCAACATAAAGTTACAACAAAATAATATATGTTATTATATAAGTATAATATTACGACAAATTTTACTACATTATTAAGAAATTTACAATTAATTAAAATATCCATACAAATTATATGAGAACAATACGAAAACAAAACAAAAAATGACATAAACATAATATATGACAAACTATACAACAATTATAAACATGATACTATGACAAATTATACAACACGCATAAATCATATAGTTGTCGCAACTTCATCAATTATCAATATAAAATTCATAAAAATATTTAATTCGATGATATTTTTTATTCAGTTATATTATGTAAACATAAACATACCATCATTATCATTGTCACCATCTAACAAACATAAAAATAAACACCATCATACCATCATTAACATAAAACTAATAAAAATAGGCATGTACATATCACCATAAACATTACGTTACATATTTATCTAACATATACATCTTACATATTTAAACGTCATCTAACACACATATGATCTAACAATAACATGTAACAAAACACAACTTCCTTTTTCTAACATAACCATCACAAACATCTAATGAGCATCATTGAACTTGACTTAATATACAGATCATGACCAATATACAAATCATGACCATCAACATATAAATAAACATCAACATCGACATCTGCAAAATGGAAAACACAAACACTTGATGAACATCATCGAACCTGACCTAACATACACATCATGACCATCAAGTACATATAAATAAATATCAACATCTGCAAAATGGAAAATGTTGTGTGTGTGTGTGTGTGTGTCAAATTGGTGATAAATGTCAAATATACATGTCTAGTACACCCCTAGAACCATATCATCATCACTATATTTTGACCCACCAAATGTATCGACACCTCCAACATTAGATCTAGAGACATGATCAGTACCTACACTAGGAAATAAACTTGCATGTAGATCAGTAGGAAAGACATCTCTAGCAATCTGGAGCATCTCACCCGACCTAATCATCCTCTCCAAAGTTGATGGGACTAGTGGATGAGGATTATGGGGAGTTGATGGATCTACATAGTTTGGTTGGCCAGATAAGTAAAAAAGATCAGATGTTGGTTCCATCGAAGGAGGGGGAGGTGGAGGAGATGTCTGAGATAATAAAGGAGTATCGGCAAGAGGTTGAGGCTGAGGATGAGGTGCACGGAAGGTGGATGCTATGTTAGTATTCGAAGGAGATGATGGAGAAGGAGGTGGACTAGGAGACGATCGATGATCTCTACCTCCATGTGCCGAAGAACTATTATGATAGGAAACAAATATAACATCACATGCTCCAACAGCATGTTGCGTCAAGTTCTTCAAATCATGAAAAACATCCTCCACATACTCACAAATCAAGGGTCCTTGATAATGTATCTAGTAGGTACAGGATGACCCCCCACATCTTCTAGCAATATCATTATTCGGTAGCAACATCCTGCCAAAACCTCTCCTCTATCCCATGTTGGCCATGTCTAGTGCCTAACTGGGCGACGTGAGGCTTATCTGCCTCCACCTCCATCTCCTCCTCATCTTGAGCTAGAGGAGGTTAGAAATCACCATCAAAAGTCCTGATATCTATAAAATATATAGTACATGACAATAATAATTAAACAATTTCATTAAACATGAATTTAATATAACAATTTAAAACATATTTAATTTGCATTAAGTATGAAGAGAAGAAAATGAAACAAGATTAATTTAAAGATAATGCTAATTTTACTTCCATCATCTCGTGGCTCATCCCAGGTGAAGAAGATGTTCTAACACCCTCTCCAATCCAATCCCATGTATGGAAATGGAAGAATATCTAATATGCCCTCCAAGATGCCTAACATCTACAACACGTCTGGGGTAATCCTCATTGGAAAGTTTGGTTGCGTCCTCTTGGGCATCATCTTCCCCAACATGTGCATGGGAACATCTGTCATCAACCTAGGAGGGTGCTGCTAAAAAAATGGCGTAATGGCTAAATATCTCTCATAAAATAAACAAAATAACTCTAAACCAAAAGAGAAGTTCCCCCTCATGTTAATACACGCATGACATCAACTAAGAGCAAAATAAAACAATCATAAAAAAATAGCAGACCACTTAATGCATTTAGGTCTCTGGACTAAAGAATAAACATAATATAATATAGGGCATCTAATGAACTTCCCATCAGGGTTTGATGCACGATGATCTCCACCAAATAATAGAGGTGCCTCACATCCTCTCCACGAAAAGCATAAATGGAAAGTTTCCCACCTCGTACCTGAGGCTAAGCAGGGTCGATGATATGGGGATCGACATTTATTTGAACACATACTAGTTGAGTCCTTGCTACAAATCTAGCTGGAACCTCAAGGAATTAAGGAAATTCCTCACCTCTCCTTGAGAGCCTAGTGATAAAATAAATATCCTACTCAGTGGGTTGGTACCAATCATCTAAACCAACTCAAAAAGCCTGCATGTGATGATCCCAGCGTGCAATCAACTGGGATAACAATGTATTATTCCCCTTGAGAGATGTTGCCTCTTCATAGAACTTTAGGAGGTCATTATTCCTCAAGAGGAGCTTGGTCTAAGGCTGAATGGGGTGACGGAATAAATCTCTCTCCCTCTCCCTAACCTCCTACTCTCTCATGAAGTTATACTAATCGACCTATGCTTGTTGTTGCTGCCTGGCCTTGCGGCGTTGATGCATCTGTTTGACATATTACATCAATTATTCTCATAAATATACATGTAAAAGAAATATATGAACAATTATATCTTCTAAAATTAAAAATTATTATTTTTGCAATAAAAACCTTCAATGTGCCTAATTCACAATAACCCACCGCTCATAGTGCACTTTTAAATCTTAAGCATTGTTACTGGTATGCTGATAAAAATATCGCGCACCAGTAATAAAATTATATATATTTAGAAAATTTAAACGGTGCGCCAAATACAAGATGCACTGAGACGTTTTATAAACTTTGCTTAATAGTGCACTTAAAACACACCAATGCATTGAACACTAGTGCATCGACATTGAGTAAGAGCACCATTAAATTCTGAATTTTAAGCTAATGAAGAAATTTACTTGTTCGTGTGTTTCAATAAAACATGTGCACCGTAGGATGGATAGTACGAAGAGAGAACCATGATTTGAATTTTTTTCCCTCCAAGAAAGTTTTTTAATTTTTTGCAAGTTGGTCTCGACCCTAGCCCGCCCAGCTCGGGCTCATGGTGTGAAGGATCGATCTAGTGCTTGGACATTTGGTTTTGATCTGTGATTTTGCAATCAGGGTGCTATGTTTGTTCGTGTTATTCGAGTAGTTTTGAAGGCATCAGTGGGGTTTGTGTTCTGCCTGTACAGAAGCAGATCTTTTCTGGTTCAACTGTTCTTTGGAGGAGAAATCAGAGTCTGTGACCTTGATTAACTTGTGTAGTGGTTGATTCTTACGTTATTACAGTAGACTATTGCTGCATCAGTTGTTTTTGGAGAAGGATTTTGTTGTTGGAATTACATTTAGATTGTTTGACAGGTATCTTTGTAGGTCTTCAGGTATGGGGGATCCTAATATGGCTATGGGAGGGGGCTCCTCCCCTCCATTTGAAATCACAGCTTTCAGGAGTTTGGTTGCAGCAAGTGGCAAAAGGAAGCTCTCTCATAACCATCAAACTTTTGTCAAGAAACTTGACAATATTCCCTCGGTGGATCTTCTTGCAGAACAACCATGCCATATAGCCATGAATATTGTAGAGCAGGGACTCATTGGCCATCTTACTGGTCTTTGTCCATCTCCCAAGGCTATTGACGGGTGGGTTCAAATAAATTGGAAACCCCTAATCTCAGCAGGCATTCAAAGCAATCTAATAGGTAAAGGATATGTTGATAAAATTGTCATTGATGCCAACATGGACTTGATGTCATTGATGCCACCACTCTGCTAAAGATGTTGAAGACTCAGCTATTGATGCAGAAGACCTAGGAGATGGACATTGAAGCTAAAGGTTGTTGATAATATATGGTTCTATTTGAAGAAAACCTTAAGTTGTGAAAAAGTCCCTTAAGTTGATTGACTTTAAAATAGTCAAAGAAGTCAGCCCAGTCAACAGAATAAAAAAATTCCTTACGAAAAATTCCTTAAGGTGACTCTAACTTTATAGAAATTTTTTTTTAATGTAAAAATATATTAATAAATTACAAAGGGTGATTTATGGGTGACTTTATAGAAAGTTTTTTAATATAATTTTTTTTTTTTAACTCAGTAAAACAAGGAATTGTTTATAAATAAAAATATGACAAAAATATTCCTTAAAATAAGGAAAGGTTCATTTTCCTTCTCATATAAATACACCTATATTTTTCTTTGATTGAATAATATGCTCTTAACCTAGGATTGTAAGAGTCGTGTCTTTTTTTCTGCGATGGGAAATTTTTGGAAAATTTATCAAGCAGCAGAAACATGATGAAGCTTGTAGCTGAGGAAATTTCTGGCAAATAGCAGTTCTGATTTTCGTTGAGGAAATTGAGGCTCGGTGGAGAGCTCTGCGATCTCATAAGTCAGCGTGGAAATTTTTGTGGAACAAAAACACTAGCGTGGAAATCTTTTGCTCTGAATCTCTTTGTTGACTCGCTGGCTGATCAATTCGGGTTACTGAGGTAGAATTTTGTATTGACTGCAAAATTGCCGAGGAGAATTGTTTGAGGAGGAATCATCCCAGATTTCTCATTTGCTATTCATCGCCGAGTTTGTTGAGGGCACATTCATTGTCAAGAAGGGAAAAAAAAACGCAGGAGTTTGAGAAGAGGTTAATCTTGATGCTAAATAGCTTCCCTTTCATCTAAACGACATTCTATATTCACTGGGGTCGAATTCCCACTCTCATTACTGCTGTAGAAGTTCATTGGGTGAGTTACTCCATGCTGCCGCTACAGAAAAAAACACTAAATCTTATT
>LPNX010753839.1:4676-53539 GCA_001517045.1 Pseudotsuga menziesii
AGCATGTCATGTCATCATGCCACATCATCATGCCATGTCAGCATGACACATCATCATGCCATGTCATCATGCCATATCAGCATGCCATGTCATCATGCCACATCAGCATGCCGTGTAGCATGCCATGTCATCATGCCACATGTCACCTTGTGATTGGTCCGTACTGTATGGATACCATGTGTCATCCTCTGAGTGGTGCCACATCATCATGTTTGTACAGTATGGATGCCACGTGTCACCTTGTCAGTGGTGCCACGTGGCACCTCTTTTTGCCAAATTTGCCTATTGACCTTATAGAACAGAACGCGATAACTTTCTCATACGGAGTCTGTTTGAGGTGAAACGAACGTCGTTGGAATCGTCTCGACGAGCCCTTCGATTTGGTGCTAGTTTGGCTGAGATTGGAGGAATTCAAAATTTTGCCTTCTTGGATCCTCCTGGATCAAGAAGGTAGCTGTAAAGTGGAATCTTGTGAAGGAGCATTGAATGCTCAATAGGTTCTAAGACAAAGATAGAACCATTGGAATGCTAAGAGGTCAAACTTAAAGAGGTAAGTTTGGTGAGGTATTTATGACAAGGTGAAACGTACTTGTTGTTGCAGAGGCTAGGAGTGCAGTTACAGTGAGTTCAAGAAAGCTCAGAAAGAGGTGAAGATGGATGTTAATAGTCATAGAAAGGGTCTAGAGAAAGGTCACATTGAAATGAAAGAGGGCGCCAAAGCTATTGGCATAAGGATGAGGATGAATCATGATATATTTGAGAAAGAGATGGCTAAGACCAAGAAAAACTTGGTAAGATGATGGAAGTGTTACAAGAAAGTGAGGAGGATCAATACCTTGGATGGTTATTGAGAAAGAAGAAGGTCCGGTGGAATACCTTACAGTTGAAACAGAGACAAAGATCGTTCAGTGGGTTGAAGAAAGAAGAACTCAAGGGAACTAAGTTTGAAGGAAAGTTTATGGTAGAGGAGGAAGTCCCTATTTGTGAACTTGAATGAGAAATTCTCTTAAGAGAAGAATATGTTGATAAAGGGTTTGTTGAAGATCCCATGGATTGTACAGAGAATCCACATCAGTGTAAAGAAGATAGTGATGTTGATGCTAATAGGAGATCAATCAAGAGTCTCACAAAAGATGTGAGTATTGAAGATCAACAAGAAGGAGAAGTGATTATGCTAAGGTAATCAAAAGAGGTTATGAGGTCTTCTGATTTTAAAGCGGATAAAGTGTGTGATTTTGCAGGTTTTGGTGAAGAAGGACATCCCCACAGTCCTGTAATTAAAGGACAAATACAGTTACTGAACACTGTAATGAAGAATAGTGAGAGAATGTCTTTTGAAGACATGGGAGTAGAATAAGATGAATATCGTGTTAGAGTATGTGGGACAGATGTGTCTCATGATAGAGGAAGGATGGTCATACAAGGAACCAAGGGAGAATTGGCTATTGAAGCTAGTCAAAGAGATGATGAAGAGAAGACTATGACTACTAAGGGTTGTAGTAAAGGTTCAAAGAGAGACCATAAAATATCAGGAGAGGATAAACTTGATAGAAAAAGCGTTGAGATGAAAGTACAGCTAGAAGTGATGAAAGAGATAATACAGAGGAATGTTGAAGACCATGGATATGGTTGGATTCTTCAGAAGAAAAGAATCAAGTGGAGTTTGTTGCATGGTAGGCTGAGGCATAGGACAAGTGCTCAGTTAAAGGAAGAACTCGGAAAAGTGGAGTTGCATCACAAGACATGTGTTGGAAAAGAAGGTTACTTAGGAGAACCTGGCAAGATTTTATTCTCGGAGAGGGTGATGAAGACACGGGGCTAGTTAATGGTCTCATAGATTCTTTAGAGGATAAAAACCAACTAAGAGATCTGATGTTTGAGACAACAAAAGAAGCTATAAAGCCTTATGATTTTAAAACTAATGATTGGTGTATGGTTGCAGATTGCTTAGACATGAGAGATGATAGGAATTCATTTGACACTGTCATAAGACCAGAGAAGAAAGTGACTATCCATAGTCATACAAGATATACAGAGAATAATTACATTCGAGTAAAGGAAGATGTCCAAGTAAATGGAATCCATAGGACAGGTCAAAATGAGTTTGATATTTGTAAGTGGCTATTTTCTTGATATTTGTTTGATTTGTTGACTTGATTTGAGTGGAGTGAAAAATCCTTTTGTGTCTAACAGTTTATGAGATTGACTGAGTTTGACATAATTGGTTAAATCTTGTATCTTCGTGGCTGAGGTCAGTTGGTTGAGGTATATCATGTTTCACTGTCAAGTATTCCTTGAATGTGATTAAGGTTTGTTGTGGTGTCATTGAGTTGACTTTGATTGGAAAAAGTTTGGTTGACCATATGTGAAGTCTCTTGGTTGCTAAAATTTGTCTCTTACTTGATGAACTAGGCCAAGTAAGAAGGGTTGGTTGATTGTCAGAGCACTTGAATAGATTAACACAAGTATATGATTGATTTGGCATGTGTACATAAGCAACTTGGTACAGTTGGTTCAATTGAGCAAGATTTTCACAAGTTTCCTTATGTGTAGCTGGTATGACTTATACTAGATGAGTTGTATGAGTAGTTGGTTTGACTCAAGTGGATTGAGTTTGGTGTGTAATTGGTTAGACTCAGATTGACTGAGTCGGTTGACATGAGCAACAGATTGATTGGTACATCTTGATTGGACATGTTGATTATACAAGTTGATGAACAATGTGATGCAGTGGATAATGATCAGTTGATGAGTAGTGATCAGATGATGAGCAATGGTTAGTAATGGAAGTGGTTGTGCAGTGTGGTACATATTGTGCAGTGTAGTAGATGTGTTGATTAGCAGGTCCACATGATTAATGTGGCTGTGGTTCAATAGTTTCTATCTTCATATCAGGGTGGCAGGACGGGGCAAAGAAAGGGGGTTGTAGCCTCCTTCCGGTTGTAGCTGAAGAACTAGGGTGTTGGAGCTTTCTTCAGTTTGTAGCATGTAAATTAGGGGGTTGTAGCCTCCTTTTAGTTGTAGATGGAGAATTGAAGTCATTGTAATAAGGGGGTTGTTACCTCCTTCTAGTTGTTGCTGGAAAATTATTATTATAAGGCTTACATGGTTCCCCCCCAAGACTTGGGTTTCCACGTAAAAATCTTAGGTACTGTGTTTTGTTATGTTTCTTATGTGATGATGATATGATGATATGTATAATGATAATAACGCACTCTACATAATATTGAATGAGCTGCTAATGATTATTAACGTTGAAAAAGTAACAAAAGCTATACACACTGTTCACCCCTCCTCTCAGTGTGCTCAGTGTGTCCAACAATTGGTATCAGAGCGGATCCTTCACAAAAATCCTTATAAGCTTGAATGAGATATTTGACACACCATAGGGTTCTTAATGAATGGAGTATCCATTAGGGGAATTTTGAGGTCTAAAATGAGCCTCATAAAAGATATAATAAAATATTATGAGTTAGACATTTTGTGGGGAGGTATATTTACAACTCATATCTTACACTATAACCAATGTAACTATTGTTAAGTTAAATTGAAAAGATGTCTAAAATAAAATCAATAAAAAAGTCATTTTTAATATGACTAAAAGTAAAGTATTTTTGAGTACATAAATGACTTTTGAATATAATATGATTGATATGACTAAAAGTAAGTACTTTTGAGCACATAAATTACTTTTGAATATAATATGATGAACGTATTTATAAACTAATGTACTAATAAAATAATATATATAAATTTTGAAATTTGAAACATAAGTTGTTTCTTCAATATTCAAAATATGTTTATAAACCATGTATTTATAATTTTGAATTTTAAACATAAAATTAAATTTAAATGAATAAATTGTCATTTGTTATATATATGTTAAAAATAAAAATTAATTATAAAATATAAATATTAAACTATAAATTAAAAAAAAACATTTTTTAAATTTATTTTTCATCTTTTTAATACACCTTCAAAATCACGTGTAAACTCATTATTAATAGTTTCTTGTGATATATATTATGAATATTATATATCATTTTTAATGTAATAATTAATAACATCATTAAATAAATTAAGAAAATGGTTAATATTTGGATGAATGAATAATACATATTTTTTACCATGGAAAAGTTGAGTTTACATTAAGCAAATGAAATTATATGTAATAAACATTATTATTATTATATGAAATAAAAATTATAATAATATAATACTTTAATATGATATAATAGTTTATTCAAATTTCTACATTAAGGTTTTATGCATGTATTTGGTTTTGTAATTTGAATGTATATGTCTAATTTATGTTGGTATATATGTAGGTGTTTCAAAGGCTAAAAGATGATAATTAAATATGAACCTTGAATAATACCTAAAATTAAAAAAAAATATTGATATTAAAATTCAACCGAATGAAAACATATATAGTAATTTATTATAATATAAGATTTTATCTTTATAAAATAAATAAATATATTTTTTATATTTAAATAATAATTATAATAAATTATTATATATAGTAAGTATTTAAAAAATAAAAAACTATTAATCATCAAATTGTTTTTATTATAAGATGTTAAGTGATTTTAACTTTAGATAAAGATTTGACATATGTATTTTAAATATTAAAAAAATTAATTACATACTTTTAGTTTTGAATAGAGCTTTGTAATTTATTTTATATTAAAATATAAAAAAGTAATTACATTTGGATAATACATTTAATTTTTGGTATTTGTAATTTATTTAATATTGAAATATAAATAACATTTTTCTTTCTAAGTAATTTAAGAGTACTTTAGTGATGATAATGATGATGGTTAACGTCCACTCAGACCAAACTTTGGTTTATCGGACCCAAAGAAACATAATATTTAGTTTGTTTTAAAATTGTATTTCTATGCTTAAAGAGCTTGGAGAGAAGTGGCCCGAGCTCACTATAATTTTGACAAGTTAAAAGGCTAGGAAGGTCGAGATTACAACAAAGATTATGAAACCGAGATCTAATGTGCGTGTAAGCAGGGCATTCTAAGAGGAAGTGTTGTTCATCCTCAATGTTCATATTCTCACAGAGATGGCAGATCCTTTCTACCCATGGTGTTTTAGGAATTGCCCAACAATCAGTTTCACTATGAAGCTCATGAGAGTTTGTTCTTATCTTGACTATATTAATTTTTTTCTCTGAACTAGTTGAAACCGAGAGATACTTTTGATCTTCAAAAGTAGGGTTGATGATTTCCTTATAATACCTTATTTTTCTTTTATCCTCTAAATCTTTATCACACCACATTTTCTCCTTAAACTTAGAAGTGACAATATTTTTAATGTTATTTATATTTTGCAATGCAACATTTTCGTCGATCTCCCAACGATTTAACCAAGCCCTGATATCTTTATACCAACCTCGCTTGAGCCTTAGGTGGTTTTGGCTAGACTTTAAAGCTAGTTTAGGAAGTTTATGGTCTTCCATGTTATTGATTTTGTGCTTGTATAAAAGAAGCCTAATCATAGCTAGGCTCTCGATAGGAGAAAGACCCACTTGTATAAGGAGAATAGGGTAGGGTGTATTGCTTTTAATTTTGAGGTTATACATTATAAAACACTTTTGGATTTGCTCAGTGTTTCTCCGGGACTCTCTAGAGATGCTGCATCCCCAAACCTCACACCTGTACAAGATAACATGAATGACTAAAGTTTCAAAGATGGGCTTCTTTTTATCCCACACCACAAGGTTTGCTTCTTTACAATTATTTTCAAGACCAAAATAAGCTTTCCAACCTCCATTAATTCTTTTCTTAATGTTATAGTTCCAGTTGGGATTGTGATGAATATCAATTCCTAGGTATTTGTAAGAAGACACTTCCTCCAAGTTGCTATTGTCATAAATAAAATTAGCGTAAGTGTCCTTCTTAGATTTGATAATCATAATTTTTGTTTTGTCAGTGTTAACAACCATATCCATGGTAAAGAAAAAATCCTTAAGAAGTCTTAGTTGCTTATCAAGATCAGAAGGACACCTTTCTAGAAGAACAATATCGTTAGCATAGAGAAGAAGGATGATGACTATTCCAACTGAGAAAGAAATTTAAAATAATTCTTAAAATATAATATAAGATATATTTTAAAATAATTTTAGTGGAAATTTTAAAATAATTTTTAAAATATAATATAATATATATTTTAATTATCAAAATATAAAACAATAGTTATAATATATATTATATTATATATATAACCATTTATATAAATGGATAACATATGTGACTTTACATTATAAAAATATATATATATATATATATATATATATATATATATATATATATATTTTGGATTATATTATATAACATGAAGATGTTGCTTTATGTTATATCATATTATAAAAGTTATAATATATCAAAAAAGTTAAATTTATAATATATGATGCGATTTAATATATAATAATATTACTATGCCATAAAATTATTTATATGTACAATAAAATTATTTATTATATAAAATTCAAAAATACTAAATCTGATTTCATTTTTGAATTTATGTTTGATTTTTGATTAATAATATATTTTTATACTTTAAAAAAAATACTTTCAAGTGAAAGTACTTTAAGAGTACTAAGTATATAAATATTATATTTAAAAGTAATATAAGCGTACTTTTTTCATTATGAGTATGGTTAACCATGGATTTTCATCCACCTTTTAGAATTTGACAATTAAGCAATTTTAACTCAAGCAATACCACCTTAACCATAAGAGATGATGCCATTCTCTAGAATTTGATTGGTTCTTGTAAAATTGATTTTGATGGTACATTTTCTTATCTTGAGGCAGAAGGAATTTGTATGTGGCAATCCGTTCTTACTGGATATACTCCTCAACAGAAAGTGAAAACAATAGCTCAGAAGGAAGCAAAAAAGAATAAGTCATTGGCGATGGAAACCATCCTTGAAGGGTTAACATATCACCAAAAGAAGAAGATAGGAAAGTGCAACTCAACCAATGAACTATGGCTCAAAATAGAACATATATACTCCACTAAAGAACATTAATAATGTGTTATGAAACTTATGGTTGAAGATCTGACAGATCTCCAAAATGAGAAAATAAGAAAGTACAACTCAA
The DNA here is from genome assembly GCA_001517045.1 of Pseudotsuga menziesii. Classification (NCBI taxonomy): domain Eukaryota; kingdom Viridiplantae; phylum Streptophyta; class Pinopsida; order Pinales; family Pinaceae; genus Pseudotsuga; species Pseudotsuga menziesii. The sequence goes on from LPNX010753839.1 coordinate 11,801, forward strand.
TTGAAGAAGTGTCGTTCAAAATAATAAGCTAAACTTAGATCAAGAACAAAGAACAAAAGACATCCCCATCAAAAGGTCAGTACAAGATCTAGGTAAGTATGAACGTAAGTCTCATGAACACTCTTTTTGTAATGCTTTTAAAGAGATATGTTTATCAAGTGTAGAAGATAAGAGCCATTTTGAATTCATAGAATGCAATACTTCAGATTGTGATGAAAATCCCTGATCTCCGATAAGTGATATAAATTTAGCAGATAATATGGTTCTATAAGAAATTCAAATAGATAATGCAATTACTAATGTTTCGCAAGAAGTGAAAATTCTTTGTGAACAAAACCATGTATTGCAAGAGCAATTGGACGAATTTAAGAAAAATAATCAAGAAGAATCTGAGAAGGCCACATAGACTATAATTGATCCAAAACTCCAAGTCAAGAAGCTACCAAAACCAAATAAGCCATATCCAACTCTTTGAAAGATAAACTTGAGAAGATAGCTACAAAAAATGAAAAACAATCAGAAGAAATTGTCAAGCGCAAAAGATAGCTAGAAGATAAGGAGAAAGAATTGAATTGCAAGCTACAAGGCAAAGACAATGAGATAAGTACTTACAAGACTAAAGAAATATTGACAAAGAAATTAAGAAGAAAACAAGAACTTGAAATCAAATCCTTGAAGGTAGAGTTACGGAAGATGTGTCTGACAAACTTTGAATTTGAAAAGGAGCTCTCAGAACTCAGAAAGGAGAATCATGTACTAAAATGTCAACTACAAAAATCCCATGAGGATGATGAAAATTCAAAAGGACAGATGGAAGGCAATATCGTTGATCTAAACAGACTGGTAGAAGAAGTCAAGCAAATAGAAGTAGATCTAATGAAACAACTCTAAGAAAATATATAAATTTGTCAAAAGAAAGAACTAAAGATCCTCTCTTTGAAGGAAGACTTGGACAAAACAACTACTTAGTTAAAGATAAATTCAAAGATCGAGAAGAACGTTGAAGAAAGTAAAAGCTCTATGCAAAAGGAAGGAAAGACTAACAATTATACATGTATTCTCATAAGATCCCATGATCAGCAAGAACTGAGAGAAGGTACATCACAAAAAGGTTTATTTTCTCAAAGATACCCTACGATGTTCAATGACTACTGTTACAAGTGCAATAACTATGGTCACAAAGCCAATCATTGTAGAAATCATGCCAAGAAGAAATCAAGTTGGGTTTTCCGTTCAATTTTACAATTGCTATCATTATGGTCATTTCACAAAACACTGCAGGATGCAGGGACAACTTAAAGTTTGGAGAAGAAAGCAAGTTCAAACGAATGACATGAGCAATCATAAACCTACTAGAGTATGGAGAATAAAGTTAGTAGATTGCGCCATTGATCAAAACCGAATTGATGAAAAGCTTGGGAAAAACCCAATACCATTTTGAAGACTATCGACCAATTTTATGAAGTGTACAAAGAATGTGTAAAAGGAGCTATGTACCTAATTATCAGATTTGAGATCAATGATCACACTCTTTTTCAGTATCATATTGTAGTTGGTTCTAATAGTATCCTTATGACAAAATACAAGTTCATCAAAATATCAACAATGTCTAATGATAGGGGGAGAAATATTGCCAAAGGAAGTTCTTATTGCCATTAATGCAAACAATTAGAAAAGTTGACAAAGGAAGAGAAGTAGATGACAGGGGGAGCATTCCCTGAGGGGGAGCAGTATTGTTAAAGGATGTTCCCTTTTCCATTGATGCCAAAGGGGGAGAGAATTTTTGTTGACAAGGGGAGATTGTTTTGAAGAGGAGTTATGGCGTTGTCATCAATGACAAAGGGGAATATTGTTGATTAAGTTGTAATTGATGCCAATGGTGTCTGTTCATTGATTCCAACTATTGAGTCCTTCTTGCCCCTTGTGGATCTCTTGAGGGTTAGTGTTTATTTTGTGGTTGTTCATGTCAAAGGATTCCTTTTGACCTTGTCCAATCCCAAGATTAAAGCCCTTGGAGGCCTTGGAAGAATGGAAAAATCCCTGGTTACCCATTGACTTGGTGAAGTGCCCCTAAGTTGTATCTTGGTCCCATTTGAGTCCATTGTCAAGTTCCCTGATCCTGATTGATCTTTGGTTACTAGTATTTGTGCTGCTTGTTATGCTTGTACTTGTTTTGGTCTCTTGATTGGTTGTTGGATGGATGATGTGGTTCATGTGTGTAAGTCTCTTGATGTGTTAATGTTGGAGCCCATTGCTTGCATTGGATGGTCTTGAGGTTGTTGAGTTCTTGTGGGGTCCTTAAGTCCACAAGCTTAGATCTTGATCCTCTTGCATGTGGAGACTTGGGTCTTGGAACCCACACTTATGGTGGTATGTTGGAACCCATTCTTATGGGGTCCTTGGTGTCCTTAGAAGTTTGGGTCTTGAACCCACACATATGGTGGTTTGATGGCCCTTGGATGATATATGGTCATTGGCATGTTGTAGCCTTATGAGCATGCATATGAATCCCATAAGGTGTTGCAAACTAGTGGTGAGGTCTTTGTACCCCTCTTTTGCGGTGTTGGTACTCTTATTGTGATGAAGATATAAAGTGGAACCATTGGATATGTTTTTAATGATATGGAGACCTTGAATATGATGATGATATTCTTGAAAAAGTCTTTGTTCCCACTTTATTAATGGTGTTGGGGTCCTTGATACCCTTGGTATTATGAGTATATGGTGGAGCCCTCCTCCTTGTTGATCGAAGTCTGTGGATGTGAAGACCACTGAATCCATCATGCGTTTGATGATGTCCATTGAAGCCTTTGACCTTGGAACTTATGCATAATGTAACATGATGTTTGGCACCTTTATGTCTAGAATCTTTGAAGTCATGAATAAATTGAAGAATTTAAGGGTATTGGGCCAAGAATTTGCAAATAAACCCATCATAGTGAAATATTCCCCATGAATCCATTTTCGTTGATATGTGGAGCATATTCTAACTCCTTATGGTTGAAGAGATGAATTTTTGAAGTTGGTGCACCCCATCTTTTTGGGTCAGTTGACCAAACAAAAGAGAATTTAATTATTTGTAATTTCGAATTGCATGTTGGCCCAGTTTGTGGTACTAACTTTTCTCCACGACCTATATAAATATAATATCAAACATTTCATTTGTTCATCAATAAAGTCTCTCTTTGGTATTTCACAACTCTTGGAGAAAAGTGTGAAACTTCACAACTCTTTTCATATATATTGTACCGAGTTATACTGTCTTGATTGCTTGAACTATCCTTCAGTAAAATCCACCCTCTTATGTACATCGCCTCTGTGTTATGATAAATTAAATCACAACAATAGTGCAAGACCTGGGGAAGGATCCAAGATCAGTAAAATGAACTAAATCTCACTAATAGCCACCCACATGTCACATAAAACTCAGTTCTGGTAGTGATTCATGAGCGATCCATATGCATACACAAATGTCGTTACGAAGAGTCAATTCTTCAAAGTTGTTGTGTTGAACTACATTCTACTAATATTCATCCACATTCTTCTATTCTACAGTCAATTTTAGTAATATTCCATCAAATGTTCCTTCTACACACCTTAAGATGTTTTTTTTAAAGTAAACCTTTCTAATAAAATACAGTGGCTCCTCTACTATTTTGATGCAGTGATCTTTAGGATCCTACGCAATGAAGATAAGACCATTATAATTTATATGTTACCTTGAATAACTAAAAGAGAATAACAATAAACATGAGAAAATGGATGTTTCTAGGTTGCATAGACATCGGGAAAATTAGCAAATTGTAGCAAGAATACAAAAATACAAAGTCAACTCATATTTTTTTTCAATTTTTAAAACCCAAATCAACATCAACTAAACACATTGGGACACAAATATGGAAAAAAAACACTCAATGATACAACAAAGTCTATACTAAATCCTAAGTCATGAGCCATCTATAATGATTGATTTATTAGTGAGCTATCTATTCTCTGTACCACTTTTACAAGAAAAGGTAATGACTCATCATCTCATAGGAAAGGCCTGTGCCCAAGACCCAGAGACAGATGACCATATGTGGCGTTGAGGTTGGCACATCAGCCTACTCATTCTTAGTCTCCTCCTTCCCCACTAGCCGTTGTGGGGCATTGTCCGCTATCCCCTGTCCTTGCTTCTCCTTGTGTAACCACTCAGGTACGATTTCCATAAATGGCATGTATATATATCCATTAGACACCAAACATGCAAAGTTTTCTCATGCATATAGCATGTAATGGGTGAATATATAAAAATGGCACTAAGTGCGGTACATATTTGAAATAAATACATGAACATCAAGTCTCTAATGGAATCTAGATTCCAAAAAATACGATGCTACAACAAATAACTATATATGGTCAAAATCATCCCCTTTATTGGGATCCTTATCATCAATAGCATCGTCTAACTCCTTGTTTGGCCTATGCCTCATTCCTCGATGATCATTAATACTAGTGCTTGGTGCTGATTATGTATCCAAGTCCATTCACTCTATTATTGCTCAAGTCAACATATTCTAGTTTTGATGAAATTGGCTAATTCAAGTGTTAAAATGAGACAAAACGATTAACATGCCTAATTGGTGGTTTGAGTTTGAGTGAAGGCCACATTTTTTACCAAGGTCATAATAAATGAGTTCAACAATGAACACCACTGACAATGTGTTACATAGAAGTCTTAGTGCACTTGATTAAATGCTAATCCCATACTCTCATACATAATGGAATCCACTCTTGAAATGTTGCAATCACACCAATCCCAAAACACTAAAATCTTGAATATTGTTAAATCTACTGAATTCTATATGAGATATGAAATTCTTCTTTTTTCATATGAAGTTCACATTATCTTATACTACATATATTTGGTGGTAGAAAATTCCATTACATAAGCATCCATGACAAGATATTATAATAGTTTGGATGTTAAACATGATATTGACTTCATTGTATATACTTATATGACAAAGTTACATATGCATCGGTAACTACATCAACTGCACATGTGGCATTACAAGAATCATCATCTTTTCCTTTAATTGACTTTTCTTGACAGTTCAATATTGCTAGTTATGACTTCTAACAAAAAATAAATTAAAAAAGTGACCCCCCAAAATAAAATTTGTGCTTATATTGTCTCCTTTGCCTTAAAATTGATGTTTTTTCTGATTTTTTCCTGGATAGATGATTGTTTGTGTTGGCCTTCAACTCATGTTTTTAGCCATTTTTTCAATGATGCAACTGACTACGCATTCTCAAGAGGCTCTACACATAAGGCATGAGTCAAATTGCCAAAGATAAATAACACAATAGAAAAGGTTTCTAACATATTTCTCATGAACCTCGAGCTTATTCTTCCTAGCCTACTCTACAAGAGGAAAACACCGACCTAAAATCAAATAATAGGTAAAGCCACTTAATCATCTCAGCCATTACTTGAGATCTACCCTTGTGTTCGGTGATGAACCAAAACAACAACAATTCAACTGCTTCCAAATTCCCATCGAAATGTCTAATATTCTAGTGTTAAACAATAAGGTTGACCCCTGATAACCATAGATCACTGGATAGGGCCAATATAGAATTTATATTTGGAATATGAACATGATAGTGCACCATCATGCAACCATCTATCACTAGGCCTTGCACATAATGTCAAAACATCCTCCCATGGCTAAATCAAAATTTCCTATGATTTTTCTTTCTTTTTGCTATAAAAATCCTTTGGTATAGGATTAATCAACAAGGGAGGATGTTTTGACATTATGTGCAGGGCCTAGTTTTGAATGTTTGGCAGTCCCAGAGAAAATTTGCAAACAACCTGCAATCTTTCTCTGCCATTAAGAATTCCTTTAAGGCTCTACATGTTAATGGCATAGACACATCAGATGTGGAATTTTTTTTGAATGTTTGGTGATCCTAGAGCAAATATGCTAACAAGCTGCAGTCTTTCTCTGCCATTAAGAATGCCTCTACATGTTAAGGGCATAGAACAATCAGATGTGGAAAAACATGCCAAAATGCACCTTAGGGTTTGTTGTCCCAACTTTGGTGGATGAAACAAGATGGCACTCATCAAAATATCACTATGATTTTGGCAAAGTACGTGGCTGCCTGAAGATTGTACTCTCCTACTAATTTTACATTTGTTTTAAGCATGGTAAGAGTAGTAGTTGAAATTGCCAATGGCATAATTCACTCACTTTCCTGTTCTTTCCCTCTGTATGGAATCATGTCATGATGACATTGCACCTCATGGTGCAACCATTTTGTCCCCTACTGAAATCATATGGATGTGGATCAATAAAGTAAAACTTGCACAACATACTTCAACATTTTTTTTTACTTTTGGCTATCCAAAACCAAGTGAAATAGACTCTGTATTGTTCTCTACAGGTAGCATGAGTTTGCACTAGAGTCCGATTGGAAAATTAAGGCGAAAATATGTATCGTCAGTCATCAAGCTCTCACTATCAATGTTATAAGTGGGATATCCTTAGATTAACCAACAATCAACCAAAATATACCTATACCATTATTTGGTGCCATCAAAAGATGCTTCTTTTGGAACAAGACGTGGTACATCATCATCAATCATCTTCATCGCACCTGCCATCTAGACCTGCAATATCATATACAAATGACTCTTTTGATGACAAAGAGGGATGGCCATCTATTATGCAATCCTCCTAATAGTCATCTCTATGCCACTCATTAATCGATCCACAACATTTTTTTTCCATGACAATAACAAATGCCTTCCATGTTTCAATTTTATCTTTGATTTCAACCAATAAAGACATTTTGAGGGGTTATTATGAAATGCAAGCATCAAAGCCTCTATCTTCTTTCCCTTTTCATGGAAAACATCAAATGTATACTGGACAATGGACTTCATGAGGTTCATTAATAAGTCAATCCTCAACATGTTCTTTTTCATAACTAGGATCCCAATACTTGCAAAACACTTTGATTAAACCTGTCGATGAAGATATTTTCTTTGACCACAAATTTTAAGCCTATTGTATGCATCATTTTCCAATGTATGTACAAACATTTTCATCATGACATCCTCATGGACAACATTAATATCTGAAATAAATTCAGTGTAAGATGTAATATGAAGTGTAACTGAACTATTGTGTCCATGGAACTTTGGAATATTCTTGCTCCATTCGGGAGTAGGGAACTTATTTGGATATCCTGAAATACCTGACAAATATAAAGAACCAAACAATGGGGCCTCCAACATTTTCTTGACTGATATCATATATCTTCACTTGGAAATCCTCAAAGTTCAATATTGATACAAAATATTGAAAACATATTATAGTTATACCTCTTTTCATGTCAGTGGACTCGTTGGAGTCTTCAAAACTACCTTCAACAATGTTGGTTGAGCTCATACCATCAATCAACCGGGCACTTCAAAATGCAGGTATAGGGCTTCGTTCCTCAGTTGCCATATGAGATATGGATCTTTAATGAAAATATCCCATTAAATTTCTATAGCATTGTCTATTGAATCTCTGGAACTGGACTTAGTCCTTGACATCAGTACCAATTTGTTGATTCCCACACCTGCACTTCAAGAATATTCAAGTCCCAAGCAAGGTGCAATGCTAAAAATGTCTTAAGAATGTTGCCCGCCGTCACCACATCAACTGTTCCTCTCTTTTTTGGTTGGTTCTTTTCCAGCACAAGGGGGAAATCCCTAAAATAAGATTTCCAATCTGCCCTTTAAACACCGATTATAAATTTAGGTTAGTAAAATGATGTATTCGAAGGTTTTTCCAAATGTATAAATGGTGGATTTCAATGAGACTAGTGGATTTCTCTTTGGGAAATGGAGTTTGGGAAACATTGAAGCTTGAACATGCATGAAGAAAGAGTATTAAAGCCACTAACATTATACCCTACAATCAATATTAACACGATTCATGTGCTACACAACATGAAATGCTAAACAACGAAACAATCCCAGATCCAATTTAACATATGCAACAATACCATGTAATAATATGTGAAAGATAGCAACCGAATTGCTTTCTTGTTAGAATAAATAGCCAGTAGTAATCTTCACTAAAATATGGTTACATAAATAAGTGTAAGTGGATCATCAACTTACCACTTAACCACTTTTTGAGCTCAAACATCCCACCAAAAGCTTGCATAAACAGTTTCAGTTGAGATAGTAAAGCAACAGACATGTATTGGAATCCTAACACTTATATTTGATCTACAAAAAAGGAAGAGGAAATGGAAGCATCAAACTGTCTTAACCCTTTCCAACAACCTCCAAAATAACAAAGGACAACTTGGCCTACTAGGGGGGGGTCTTTTCCCATCCACAAATCCATTTTTTGCAAGTGAAATGAGATCTTTTTAAATAGCTCCTCCTTTAACCTTCTCCCATTAAAATATTTTATAAAAATATCTAGATACCTTTCATAGGAGTGCTCCTCTTCTAAAGGAGAATTTGACTTATTTTTAGGGTTTGAAAGTGCCCTTAAGGACACATGTCACACTCTCATGCTAGGTGCTTTAGTCTTCATTTAGGGGTTTGAGTATGTCAACAATGCCACATGGGATATGCTCATGCAAGGAGGTCTTCTCCAAATATGTAGAAAATGTTTCAAACCATGTTCCCTCAACCCAAAATACCTTCTCAAAGGTGAAATATACCTTTAAATATGTAGATGGGTTAAGGGATCCTAAATAGGTGAGTCATGTCTCCAAATATGTGAAAAACGATGTTTTTTTTCTATGGAGCCTCCAACCATCCCTTTTCTTCTTGAAATTTGTGCATTAGGACCACTATTCCCCCCCTATGTAAATTGCTTCTCATAAGATGGTTCCTATGCCTTATTGTGAGGCATGAACAAGGAGTTAGATCAACTCTTAACTTCATCAATGCTAGTGTTCCTCATTAAAGGCCTCCTTTGAGGTGGGTGAAGATGACTTGGGTTCAAATTTGTCTTCTATAAGGAGGGTGCTCCTCACATAAGGTAGTTTACTGGTACCCTTCATTCCATGGCATATGACACCCATCTGGGTCCACATTGACCCTTTCAAGCATACACAAGGATTATGAAGGTGTCAAGGGTCATATATTTACCATTAATCTTGGAAATGATGCCATTTGGCTCACTTCATTTATTTTCAAGCCAAGCTACAACCTTACATAGGATTTTCCTACCAAGCCCGTCTCAATCATTGTGCAAGGATGTCCCTTTCATTCTAGTGCTCTTGTTCCTTTGTTTTGTTCTAGCCATGAATGGTAAATACAAGCATTCTTGGGCTAAAATTGAACAAAAATGTGTCCTTTGCGAGGGTTCACATCTCTGTGTGCTGCATGTTGACTTTGGGGCCTTCCTAAGGTAGAAAAAATGATCCAAAATGAACCATAAGTTTCTGGTTACTTCTCTAAATTTATGTTTCTCTAAAATATCTCGAGGAAATAAGGAGAGCAGTAACCATCTCCCAAAACCATAAACCATAAACTGAGATATTTTAGAGAAACATAAGAGAACTTGGTCTGTTTAAGCATATAAAATTAGAGCACTAACCATCTCCCAAAACACTATCAAGTACTTAAACTTCGAACTATTTTAACCCCAAAGACATCACTGTAAAATCCTCGGTTCCATCATCAAAACTTAGGATGTTCAGGCTCATAAAAACTCATACTGTTCAAGTGCATAAAAACTCCACGAATTTTGTTACCTCAGTTCAAAAAGCAATATGCCTTTACCATAAAAAATTCGGGACCATTTATAGCAGCAAAAAACTTGTACTAAGTGTTGGTAACAAACCCAAGACAAGTCCAAGATCAGACTATCATATAGAAACATAAAGGAAGTTAAAAAAAAAATACAAAAGAACACCTTCCATAAAAAGGCTCGGGGCTCTGTCTCCTCCACAAAATTCGGGACTTTGTATTGCTATCTAAATTTACTCAGTCCACTTTTAACCTCTGTGAAGCTCCTCCTCAGTCTGCGAGTTCACCTCAGACCACAAATTCTATTCAGTTCACTATCTTCACCTCAGTTAGCAAGATCACTTTCATCTTCGTAGGATGAGCTTGTTGTGACATTCTTTTGGTGTATAAATACTCAAACTTGACATTGAGAGAGTATAGGTAGGGTCGACATCAAGGGTGGAGCATTTAGGTTCTTTGTTATTACCACACATATCTCCTTAAAGGAGTCAACCTTACCATGTAAAATTTTGTCCACAACCTTGAATTAGGGCTGTTTTTGAGGTCAACAAAATGATTTTATCATTTGTATTTTGTTTTTGTTTTTGTTGCACAAGTATTTAATGGTCAACCTTAGGGTTTGTTGTAATCAACCACAAGTCCTCAAGAGTAGGGGTATCCTCCACATCATCATCCAAGGGTACATTAAGGAACCAAGGAACCTTAGTGAAGGGTATGCACATGACCTCAAGATCATGGCATGTGTGCCATAAGGTATCCAAAACATGCAAGCAAGTGTGTCCACCACATCATCAAAATCAAGGGTCTAGCAATCCATAAGGGCTTCATCAAGGACCCCATCACCATGACATATATGACCAAAGTTCCCATCATCAATGTTCCATATCATCATCAAGCCACCAAAACCCAAAATAAGGGTACAAACCATCTTCAAGGGTTCCAATACCCCATGACCACATCATCTCCTTCAAGGGTACAAGGAACATTAATTCAGCAAGTGTGGGTCCAACGAATTAATCAAAGGGTTCTTCGCCATGCAAGAGGTTTCATGGGATTCTTCAACCACCTCAACCACACAAGAGGACCTACATGGGTCAAGATTCATCATGCCACCTCCTGTGGGGTTTATAAGCCTTCTCCTAGGATACCATGACCCCATCAAAGCGTAAATGACCACGGAATGGGTCATTAATGCTTCTTCAACCCATCAAGGGAATCTCCATCATACCCAAGGGATTCAACGCCATCTCCAAGGTCTTCGTCAACATCAAAAGGTTCTTCAGCATCATCAACAAGATGGCAGCTCCAAGATCCAACCTTGTGGATTCAAAGACCTTGTTAGGACTCTACAAGGTGCTCTAAGGAACAACCCATCTTTGTAAGGGCTCCAAGGCACTGGATATGAGGGTACTGGGATCATCCATACTTTTGCATTACAAAAGGGACTTGGTGGAATCAATGACTATCTGTTTGGGGCACTGTAAGTCCCATGTTGGGATCAATGACAATTCAATCAACACATACCACCCTCCCAACTATATTCAGTGTTCCTAATGGAGAGGTAGTTATGGTTTCAACTTAAGAGACTTAAGGACCACTTAGCTAAACAAATAGAGACCCCCAAGAAGTTCATTGACACTTACCAAAGATTGGGTGAGCTAGGTAAGGAACAATAGAGTGAATTTTACAAGCATAATTACATTACCTCATCCCTACAAGTGGTCACAAAACCCCTATGTAGGGTATGTGCATATTATATCCCTCTCCTAGATTACGAATGAAAATAGAAAGGCTATCGAGATGGCCAAGTACCATTAAATAGAGAAAAACGAATAGCTATGGGTAAGGGATGAGGCTGCTAATCCCGAAGTTGTTATCACTGCACACTAGTGGATGAGGAAAGACCCCAAGCTTTCTTTAGTTCTAAAAGAAAAGTAAGCAGCAACAATGGCACATTTCAAAGAGTAACTTTGCGAAGAAGCAAGAGACAAAGTAACCAAGCAAATTGCAGTAAGATAGAAGAAAATTCCCGCAGGAATGAAATTGGTGGAGGTCCACTCTCCATATATTATCGAGAGAGCATTGTTTAGATCAACCTTATGCATATCCACTATGGACATAATAGGATTAGAATGTATTGGATTGAATTTTACTCCCCCTCTTCTCCTATCAAGTGCAAGTCAAGAATGGACCAAGAAATTAAAAAAGGTCAGCTGGGAACAAGTAGAGCAAGATAAAGGATACCATCAGACAAATGCAAAAACAAAATTCGTTCCTTAAAACCTCAGGCCACAAAAGGGTAAGACATCTAAAGGAAAAGTCACACAAGGAAAATTACACAAGGATTTGCAATTGCTCAATTTGGGGGAGGATGATAGGCCCCTATTTTGGCTAAGTAAATCCCATCTATTTCTTCTTTTTAAGATTAAGAAATGTAAATGATTCCATTTCTATGACTAAAATGTGCATAAATACTAATCCAATGGTTGCATTTGTGACTTTTAGAAAAAATCCTTGCGACACATTTTGAGGAAGTGAAAATTGAGCAAGATTCGTGATTGACGAAGTCACAATCATCCCATGTAGTTATTCCATGCAGTCATCCTGCGTGGTCATCTTTGTTGGCGTAGTCACCTCTAATCAATGCAATCAAGATCCTTGTTGGAATATTTTGAGGTAGATCAAATCAAGCAAGTGGCTTGATATTCTACATTATCCACATGTTCTCTCAGCATGATACCATTCTGATGATGACACTCATAAAATTGTGTGACACTACCAATTGTTGGCGTAGACATTATGAGACTTGTGGAAACTTCAGTTAGACTAAGAATTGATCGAGATGATCAAGAGACTCATTTTTTTATTTAAGCATTAGAACAAGCAATCCTTTGGGATGCACTAGTTTTTATAATAATTATGCTATTGTGTCAGTTCTAATTATTTGAGTTAAAAGATAGTTTTGATGTAATTCTAGTTTACTACATTTATTGAACTAGATACTTTTTTATGTATACATCTGAGTAGTTCTTTAGTTCATGTAGCAACCTTGGATAAGGGACCAAGAAAGGGAGGCGCAGGGACTTTTGTTTGTTAGAATAGATTCATTTTTCATATCGTTTTAGTCATTTTTGTAGAACAATATAGTTTACTATAGTTTTCCTAAAATTGTAGATTTCCTACGTTTTGGTCAAACACTATTTTCTTGCATTTTGCACGCAAGAACATTATAGATTTGCTTTCATAAATGCAATTTAATTTGATCATGTTATTTCTTTTATATGTATGACTCCATTATTCAACTTGGCAAATTCTATCCCTCTGCATCATTGCATTTTTGTATGGAACTCACAGTTTCTCAATTTCTTGCATTTTGTATCCCCGAGGTAGAGTAAGGAAGACTTCCACTGAAAGTTGTTCCAACCAATAGTGTCAAGTCATCCTAATCTTACGCCTAAATGGATCAATGAGGAACTAAGTGCCAAGTAGGATGTCTGGATCTTACACTCTTGCAACCAAAATTTAGAATTCATTTTAGAGTTTGCTTTTGTATTGAAGGTATATTACATTTCTTAATGGTGAATTAAATTTGTATAGTACTATACATACCTTCATTTTTGTAGATGCACATATTGTGTTGAACCTTCATAAGTTTGTACCATCTACGGGTTTAAATTTAAATTTAAGGTTATAGGTGCAACATCTTTGTTGGAGTCTTGTCTTATAGGTACAATATTACTATTGATATTTGAATCCCACTAGCTACACCAAAGTCTAGTTGACTTCTTTTTTTTCACCCATTTGTCTATGGATGGAATGTTGTATAAATTTTCAACTTAGTGTCCATCTTATCCCAAAGTGAACCCAAAGTGTATTCCAAAAGGCATTGATAAATCCAATATCCATGTCTAATATGATGCTCCTTGGTATCCCAAAGTGCACCCAGATCTGGCTCAAAGAATATGTTTGATGCTTCTTGTTCTTTGATAGTATTTTTAGAATGCATAAGATTGCATATCTTGTTGAATCTGTCAACTACCACAAATAAATATTCATGTCCCTTCCTAGTGATTGGTAGACCACCCATGAAATCCATGGAGTTTCTCTCCCATGGCCTTGCAAGAATAGGTAAGAGATTGTATAGACATTGCTTCCTATTATTGGGATTGCTTGTACAACAAGGTATGCATCCTCTAATAAATTGAGCTACATATTATCACATTATAGGCCAATAAACATACATTCATAAGTTAGCAACTATCTTCCCAACACTAAAATTCCCTGCAACTTTGGAGGTGTGAGCCTCTCTCATGAGTTGCAATCTCTCACCTTTAGGAACACAAAGCTTGTCCAACTTGTAGAGTAACCCATCCTGGAGATGATAGTCAACCTTGTTGTCACCTTCTTCCACATGGAATTGGCCTTGTATCTATTGAAATACCTCCTTGAAGTCATCATCTTGTGTGTATTCCTACGTGTATGCATCATGGGTGAAAGGCTCCATATACATAAGAGTACCCAACGTTGTGATCTTGGTTGTACGTGGCCTTGAAAGCATGTTTTCTAACTTGTTTGTATTTCCCTTATTATTTTTGATGATTGATTGGAATTGTTGTAAAAATCCCATCAACTTGTAGTGTTGTGGTTTTGTAGCTTGCCTTCGGACTATAAATATTGTAGTGGAACTTAGTGATCAGTGTGAATGATGGTCTCATTTCTCATCATATAGTGCTTCCATTTCTTAATAGATTGAAACAAGGCATAGAGTCCCTTATCATATGTAAGGTAGTTCAGGAATCCTCCATGGAATATTTTAGAATTATAGCATAATGATCTCCCTCCTTTCATCAAAACCACTCCCATAGAATACCCACTTGCATTTGTCTCCAATTTGAAAGGCTTATGCAAGTTAGGCAATGCAAGAAGTAGTGCTTGATTGATATTTTTCTTTAGCTACTCAAAGGATTTGTATTAATTATTTCCCCACTAGAACCCCTTATTGATTGTTATGGGATGGAGAGGTGCAACCACAATTGGGAATAAATACATAAATTTCTAGAGGTATTGTGCTTCCCCCAAAAATATCCCAACTCCAATGACATTTGCAGGATTAAATCACTTAGTGATAGCCATCATCTTTGTAGGATCAATATTAATTTCTTCTCCACTAATCACATACCCTAAATAAATCGAAAACTGCTGAGTAAATTCACATTTCTTAATGTTTGCCAGCATTTGATGTTTTTTCTAAGGTCTCCAACACCTACTTTAGATGCGATATATGCTCTTCCTAGGTAGCACTATAAACCAATATATCATCCAAATACACTATTAAAAATGAATATATGAAAGGACACAATACATCATTCATCAAACGCATAAATGTGGTTGGTGCATTACACAAACCAAAAGGAATTTCGAACCATTCATATAGACCTTTCCTAGTCTTAAAGGGGACCTTTTAAGTGTCCTCTTATTTCACTTGGTATCCTGATTTGAGATCCAACTTGGTGAAGTACTTGGCATGATGTATTGGTTTAGCAAATCATTGATCCATCAAAAAGGGTATCGATTCTTGAGGGTGATTTTATTCAAAGCTCTGTAGTTAATACACGTCCTCCAAGACCCATTTTTCTAGGGTAATATGACAATAGGTGACCCACAAGGTGAGGTTTTTGGTCGGACCTTCTCCAACAGTTGTTACAACTTCTTCTTCACTTATTCTACTTCTAGAATATACTGTTTGTATAGTCTAATGTTTAGCAATGGATAATTTGGTAGTACTTGTATCTCATGTTGTACTTCCCTCTTAGGAGTTATCCCTCTAGGCTCTTAGAACTCTTCTCTATATGCCTGCAAAAGGTTCTCCAACTAATGTTTCATCTCTTTCATGCATCCCTCTAAAGATTCATTTACTTTTACTAATGCACCTTCTTGATGATTATGTCTTATAAAAACAACACAAACTTTCTACTTGAATTGATCAACTTCTTCGCTTGGTTGGAAATTACCATAGAAATATTCGATTTACCTTTGTGCATGTTCATGATGAAATGTTTCCCATCCTTGATTAAGTAGTATTGGTTTTATCTCCTCATGAATATCACATCCCTCTAATACATGTAGGGGATTCCAAACACTATGCCGCAAACATCAAGGGGTACTACGCCTACCTCCTCTTCATCAAGATAATTTGCACTCATGGAAAATTTATTCTTGCACTATTTTGTGACCCTAAGTTCTACATCCTTATTTAGCCATCCTAATGGGTAGGGGCTAGGGTGATCATGTACTTCGAATACAAGCTTACTTACCACATCTTCTGCTATGAGATTAGCCTATGAACTAGAAACAAATAGAGCATATACCTTACTTTTTTTTACCTGAATATTGATGTGGAAGAGTTTTGTCATCTCCTTCTCTTCCTTGGGATGAATTCTACTTAGATTTACCTTCTTCTACATTGTAGTGCAGACAATATTCTCATCTACATATGAGTTTCTCTCTACCTCTTAGCTTGAATCTATGGCCAGATGGTTCTTCTTAGGATCCTTCTTATGTTGGTTCTTATGGTTCAGCTCTAGATGTAGCTTCCAACACTTTTCTTCACTATGACCATCGATGTTACAATGGCTACAATGGTTTTTAAGATTCTTGCATTGATGAGTTGTGGTTGTGGTATTCTTATCTTTCCCCTTCCACTTATTCTTCCCCTCCTTGGAAGTTTCTAGGTTCTCTTTTTGGTTGGAACCGCTTGGTTATCCTTTCTTATGGCCTATATTTTCCAGGTATAGTTCTTGCACACATGCCTCATTAATTGTCATGGGATTGAAGAGCATCACTTGCTTTTATAAATGATTATGTAGACCCCCAAGATACTTGACGAGTACATATGGATTCTTTGGTGAGATACCCAACATGATATCCATCTTCCTAAATTCAGTGGTGCACTTGCCCTCTCCACCCTTACCTTTGCCTAAAGTAATGCCAACAGTTCCATCGGTCCTCTACATACCCAATAGGGTAGAAATGGGATTTAATAAGGGTTTTGAAATCCTCCCAGTTAGTTACTGGTGGATTACCTCCATCCTAAGTGCCTCTATGTGGATTTCCCACCAGGTTAATGCATGGCCCTTTAATTTCAATCGACCAAATGAAAATTTATGCTCATATATTTGATGAATATTAAAATAGACCTCTAATTGCCGCAAACAATGATTTAAATTTAAAGCATTGATCTCACCTTGGTACTACTTGATATCTAATTTTGCTTCCATCTTAAATAAATATTGGAAAGGGGTATTAGCATTGGAACTTGGCTTCTCTTTCATCAGCTCCTTTTTTGGGTCGCTCTTCTGATTTCCCTTCTAATTGATCTTTGAGTTAGAGCTTCCAAATTCACATAAAGGTCCAAACTTTCTCTCAAGAGTTGCCATGAGGCCAACTGACATGTTGAGTGAGATATTGGTGACATGTATTTCCATATTTGTAAATCGTTGCTCATAATCGCCCACCACTTCTTCAACTAACTCATTTGACATGGCTAGGGTTTAAATAACTTTTCTATACTATGCCACTAAATACTATAATTTCTCACAAAACCCCAAATAAAACTACTATGTTACCAATATGATCCATAAATTATCGGATATTCCACAAGGAAGAGTTCATCACAATGGATCTCACAACTTAAATAATTGTGTTAACTTATTTCCATAAAATGATAAATAAAATAGAATTGGAAGGAAAATAACACATCCACACAAATAACAAACGATATACCCTAGGAAATCCCACCCAAAAGTGAGTAATATGCTTTTCTCTTTTCTTCTCCAATATGCAATGCAAATATAAAGAAAGAGGTACTCACTATGGAGTTACCTGTTACTCTGCGACTAGACCAACTACTAAATGATATCCTACTTCACATCTTCTTCTCTAATATCCAATCCCATACTATATCCCAACTATAAAACAGTACAATAACATCGTAATACTGGAACCCCTTCTTTTTCTAACGGCCTGGTATTTAACATAATCCAATAGTCGTACAAGGTTATTTCTAGGTTTTTTGCATGATCCAACTCACAATTAGGGTTAGAATTTTGGACCTTCTAAAATGTTCTTGAAAGTCCACTCATGACTAGCTCTAAATGTGTGAGAAACAAGACTTGACGTGGAATCCACTCGATACCATGGTGGTCAATCGAATAGGTTAACTTGTGGGAGACATAACTTCCTCATATGGACTCCAATTGAGGTGATTCTTAGACTGTTGAAAGGTCTCATAGTGAAGAATGGATTCAAGGGGCATGGCACAAGCGGTAAAATTTTGACCCCAAAAAACATCGTTTAATCCCTAAAATAGGCCTTAGAATTTTCTTAACCGCAAATCTACAAAGTCATACCTGTTAGATTTTTATCATTTAATCAATATTATCTAGGATCTTATTTGAGAGAATAACATGCATAACAATAATCACAAGAGACAAGAGACACAAAGAGTTTTCCTCAAGGAAACCATAAAGGAGAAAACCCCGCAACTTCCTCAGAGATAGAATGAGCACCAATGGAAAAAGTAAAACCCAAAGACACAAAGATGATCTCCTACAACTATTCTCTCTCTCACTTGTGCGAGCTGTTAGGGTTAACCTTGACTCGAGATTGAGTCAAAGGTGGTTAGGTCTAGCATATGGTTTGGGCACATGGTTTGTTGTAGCTCATGGTATTGTCCCATGGTATTGCAGGTGATTAAGCTTTTATAAGGCTTGAGGAGGCTCCATTGTAAAGTGGCTTGGTGAGCAGTGGCTAGCTCACTTGGCCCGGATGGTCGGTTTTGGCCATGTAATGAAGATCTTCATTGGTGTTGGTTTTCCCCGCATGGGATTTCCAGGGTAAATTTGTTTGTGTCTATGTGAATGTTGCTTGCAATACTTATTTCTCGCTTATTATTATTTTAATGTTGCTCGTTATAATCCTAACCACTGGTATCAGAGCCACGGCTAGAATATTGATGGTGTTGTGCTCGTTGAGAAAGCTATGAACTTATGTGTGTAAAAAAAAAATCCTCATAGATCTGGTGCAGATCTGGTTAGATCCATGAGATCTACCATAAAAGAAGAAACCGACAGAACCATGGTTTTGCCATAGATCTGTGTAAAGAGTCACGAAGACTTCGCACAGTGAGGAAGAAGAACTGCATAGAGACCAAATTTGTTCGTAGAGGCCACAGGAAAAACCAAATCTGTGAGAAAAATGAAATATTGCGGATCGTGAGGCCACATAAGGAGATCTGTGAGCCAAGGAAGAGAAAAGGGAGCTTGTGTATGAAGAAATCTGTTCGTGAAAGGGCGACCCATGTGAAGGAAGGAGTTCTAGCTAAGGCGTTGACGGATTGAATGGGCGTGTGAAGCCTTCAAGATATCTGTGGTGTTAAAGAGATGCATAGTGAGAAAGGATCCACCCAATCAAAGTAGGGCTTGCCATAATTTGTTAAGGGAAGGCATCAGAACCTTGGCATTGAGCTATGATTCCAGGGAGACGGTTTGGAAGTTGTGTAAAGAAAGGGTTGCACTCGAGAGTGGATAGACCCCTGTAAGAAGCCAGTTCTATTTGTGAGACAAAGAGCCACTCAAAGGAGACAAACGATAGAGTGTGAACTTGTAGTAAGAGAAAAGCCTTCATTTGGAAACCATAGCCTATAGTGATCCGCATGTGTGAAGAAGCTAGCCCATTGATCTGGCAAAGGCATGTGATGTACCAAGTTTTCAAGCCTATAGACATGACCGTTAAAATCATGGAGGATGGTCATGAAATGGATGAGATTTTGTGACCAAGTTGAGGCTACAGAGATCTATGGCAGCGTTGTACAAGAAAGATCAGTGCATGCGATACCCATTCGCGAGAGAGATTTGTTGGTGGAAGAGAAATCCATGTGAAGGATAAATCCACCATTACTACCCTAAAAATACGAAAGATTCGTGGTTGCTACAACAACCCATCAAAAGAAGCGTGTACAGGTGTATAAGAAGTGTTGAACCGTGAAAATATTCAGCATCAAAATGTCCACGAGGTAAAATCCCATAATGCAAGACAAGCAGTGAAAGGAAGAGAACTAGTCGATGGGGAGGGGCTCCTAGTTTATCACTTTCAAATTTACCATTTGCTAACGAAGCAAGATCATCCCTCCAGGGCTTAGGGTTTATGTATATTATTCCAATGCTCCTGCTAGGAGGGCTCGTGGGCTTCTTCATAATGCAAGACAAGCAGTGAAAGGAAGAGAACTACACAGTTTTTTGTTGAAGCTCTCCACGTCATTACTAAAGAAAAGTCAAATCCATGAAGCAAAGGTAAAGACAATTATAAAATAGTTTTTTAAACAAGGATCCACGCCATTCACGTCATTTTTAAAAAGGGGGTCATTTCTTAAGTCATGAAATGTTTTGAATCAAAAAGTAAGTGGATGTGAAGTATAAAAAGGTGGATGACTAAATTAATAGTTTAAACTTTTAAATGAGATTGGTTAATGGGGTTTGTAATCCATGTATTGAAGACTAATAAAGTTTTGGTTTGTGGAGAATTTTGCATGTAAATGGGCATATGGTTGTAAGACCTGGTAAGGCATGCATACCCTTGGTAACTCATCAGTAAAGTCCAGAGATAGACCTAGGTGATAGGGGGATGTATGTAAAATTCCTCGGTAAAAATTTGAGGGGGGTTGGTGATTACTCCAAGTCAAGTTTAAAGGGGGGAATTGTTAGGGTTAACCTTGACTCGGGATTGAATCAAAGGTGGTTAGGTCTAGCATATGGTTTGGGCACATGGTTTGTTGTAGGCCATGGTAATGTCCCATGATATTGCATGTGATTAAGCCTTTATAAGGCTTGGGGAGGCTCCATTGTAAAGTGGCCTGGTGAGCGGTGGCTAGCTCATTTGGCCCGGATGGTCGGTTTTGGCCATGTAATGAAGATCTTCATTGATGTTAGTTTTCCCCGCATGGAATTTCCAAGGCAAATCTGTTTGTGTCTATGTGAATGTTGCTTGCAATATTTATTTATCGCTTATTATTATTTTAATGTTGCTCGTTATAATCGTAACCATTGGTATGTGAGCCATGGCTAGAATATTGATGGTGTTGTGCTCATTGAGAAAGTTGTGAACTTATGTGTGTAAAAAAAAATCCTCATAGATCTGGTGCAGATCTGGTTAGATCCATGATATCTGCCATAAAAGAAGAAACTGACAGAACCACAGATTTGCCGTAGATCTGTGTAAAGAGTTACGAAGACTTCGCGCAGTGAGGAAGAAGAACCGCACAGAGACCAAATTTGTTTGTAGACGCCACAGGAAAAACCAGATCTGTGAGAAAAAATAAATATTGCGGATCGTGAGGCCACATAAGGAGATCCGTGAGCCAAGGAATAACAAAGGGAGCTCGTGTATGAAGAAATATGTTCGTGAAAGGGCGACCATGTGAAGGAAGGAGTTCTAGCTAAGGCGTTGACGGATCGAATGGGCGTGTGAAGCCTTCAAGATATCTGTGGTGTTAAAGAGATGCATAGTGAGAAAGGAGCCACCCAATCAAAGTAGGGCTTGCCATAATTTGTTAAGGGAAGGCATCATAACCTTGGCATTGAGCTATGATTCCATGGAGACGGTTTGCAGGTTGTGTAAAGAAAGGGCTGCACTCGAGAGTGGATAGACCCCCGTAAGAATAAGTTCTATTTGTGAGACAAAGAGCCACTCAAAGGAGACAAACGATAGAGTGTGAACTTGTAGTAAGAGAAAAGCCTTCATTTGGAAACCCTATCCTATAGTGATCCGCCTGTGTGAAAAAGCTAGCCTGTTGATGTGGCAAAGGCATGTGATGTACCAAGTTTTCAAGCCTATAGACATGACCATTAAAATCATGGAGGATGGGCACGAAATGGATGAGATTTTGTGACCAAGTTGAGGCTGCAAAGATCTATGGTAGCATTGCAGAAGAAAGATCAGTGCATGCGATACCCATTCGCGAGAGAGATTTGTTGGTGGAAGAGAAATCCATGTGAAGAATAAATCCACCATTACTGCCCTAAAAATACGAAAGATTCGTGGTTGCTACAGCAGCCCATCAAAAGAAGCGTGTACAGGTGTATAAGAAGCGCTGAACCGTGCAAATATTCAGCATCAAAATGTCCACGAGGTAAAACCGCATGATGCAAGACAAGCAGTGAAAGGAAGAGAACTACACAACTTTTTGTTGAAGCTCTCCACGTCATTACTAAAGAGAAGTCAAATCCATGAAGCAAAGGTAAGTCAAATCCATGAAGCAAAGGTAAAGACAATTATAAAATTGTTTTTTAAACAAGGATCCATGCCATTCAGGTCATTTTTAAAAAGGGGGCCATTTCTTAAGTTGTGAAATGTTTTGAATCAAAAGGTAAGTGGATGTGAAGTATAAAAAGGTGGATGACTAAATTAATAGTTTAAACTTTTAAATGAGATTAGTTAATGGGTTTGTAATCCATGTATCGAAGACTAATAAAGTTTTGGTCTATGGAGAATTTTGCATGTAAATGGGCATATGGCTGTAAGACCTGGTAAGGCATGCATACCCCTGGTAACTCATCGGCAAAGTCCAGAGATAGACCTAGGTGATAGGGGAGATGTATGTAAAATTTCTTGGTAAAAATTTGAGGGGGGTTGGTGATTACTCCAAGTCAAGTTTAAAGGGGGGATTGTTAGGGTTAACCTTGACTTGGGATTGAGTCAAAGGTGGTTAGGTCTAGCATATGGTTTGGGCACATGGTTTGTTGTAGCCCATGGTATTGTCTCATGGTATTGCATGTGATTAAGCCTTTATAAGGCTTGGGGAGGCTCCATTGTAAAGTGGCCTGGTGAGCGGTGGCTAGCTCACTTGGCCCGGATGGTCAGTTTTAGCCATGTAATGAAGATCTTCATTGGTGTTGGCTTTCCCCGCATGGGATTTCTAGGGTAAATCTGTTTGTGTCTATGTGAATGTTGCTTGCAATATTTATTTCTCGCTTATTATTATTTTAATGTTTCTTGTTATAATCCTAACACGAGCTCCTCTTCTCTCACTCATGCGCTACTGTTGAGTGAGTGTGTGTTTTAAATAGAGAGTCTCACTCTCTATTTATACTAGTTTTCCACTTGACAATTACTTACCAGGGCCGACCTCACTAGGAGAGTCTAATAACCCTAGTACCCCTCAACTGTGGGGATTATTTCCCCGACTTACAATGGAGGATTAACCTTTATGGATTTACATGACTTTATTATATTAATGATTCTTCCAATAGGAACATCGAGGTACAATGAAATACAACATAAGATATACAAGTGAATACATTCCGAAGTTACAAATACATCAACATTCCCTCTTAACTAGGAAGGTATTCTCTTAACACAGTTCATCAGCACAAGTCTTCATCACAGGATCATCATCATCACTGCTCCCGCTATCTCAAGAAAATGGTGCCATCTCTCAATTCTACTCATCATAGGAAGTTCTACAGAGCCAACCCTTTTTCATTCTGGTTGTAGGCCTAGTCTTCATGTAGGTCTTCTTCTTCAACGCTTATATCATCGACATGGTAGGACACACCTACTACCATATGGGGAAAGGCTATGCACTTACATCTGTCGGCATGGTAGGACACACCTACTACCATCTGGGGAAAGGCTCTGTGCTTACATCCGTCGGCATGGTAGGACACACCTACTACCATCCGGGGAAAGGCTCTACACTTACATCCGCCGGAATGGTAGGAAACACCTACTACCAACCGGGGAAAGACTCGGCACTTACATCTGACCATGGGAGGAACCAATCCTGCCACCATGTCAGAAAGGCACAACAGTTATATCTGACCATGGGAGGAACTAATCCTACCACCATGTCAGAAAGGCACATCACTTACATCTGACCATGGGAGGAACCAATCCTACCACCATGTCAGAAAGGCACAACAATTACATTTGACCATGGGAGGAACCAATCCTGCCACCATGTCAGAAAGGCTCTCGGACTCATCACTTCTCCTTAGAAGGAACCTTGATCTGGAGAACACCAAGCTTCCCCCTGAACTACTCAAACTTCACTTTGGCCATTTCTAGCATAGGATCACATTAGGGCTGACTATGTCCAAGGATAACTTGCGAGCTTTGCCAGGATCGATTATATCCGAGGAAAACCTACAGGACCATTTACATCTGAGAAACCTACGAGCTTCGCCAGGATTTTATGCTCAGACATTAGAGGAAATTTGAGGTCTAAAATGGGCCTCCTAAGGAAATTGATAGAATAATAGTTAAAATAATAAAATAATAGTTATTAATTTTGGAAGAAGAATGAAAAAAACTATTTTTTTGTTCGTATTTTCGACATATCTCCCTGTGTTTTTACTCAAATTCCAAGCAAGAGAGCTTGTTGGATGTGGAATTTAATTCCACATCCAACGAGTACCCACACTGCATACTTTTGATAGACCCGCGTTACCCCAAAAACAAGAAATGTCTGAAAAAATGTGATGATGACATCATCATTAAGTTTTTTCAGGCATTTATTGTTTTTGGGGTAGCGAGGTTCGTCAAACGTATGAAGTGTGGGTACTCGTGGGATGCGGAATTAAATTCCGCATCCAACGAGCTCTCCCTCCTAAAATTTGAGTAAAAACACAGGGAGATATGTTGAAAATACGAACAAAAAAAGTAGTTTTCTTTTATGACAAATATGTCAATTCAACCATTATGGTTGACTCATTTTATTGAAATTATATTGGTTCTTGAATTTAAAATCACAAAATTTATTGTTGGCGCATTTTCTTATAAGGCCCATTTTAGACCCCAAATTTCTTTTAATGCAACCTGTCTCACCGGCTATGCTAAAACTCATCACTCCCTCTTTCGAGATATCTCGATTTGGATCAAATATTGGAGCTTCACTGCTTTTCTTCTGCTTCGGCTATACTCAGTGCCATGCAAGACTACTTCCTGCTAAACCAAGAGATCACACCCAATCCCATACTGAGGCAACACCCTGAAGTGCTCTTTCTATAAATGACACTACCTTCCCAATCTGAATCCATATAACCCTCCGAGTTAATCTTCTGATTCGCCTCATACTTGAGCCCATAATCAACTGTACCGTTTAAGAACTGGCTCAATGTGTTCACAACAAAACAAATATCTGGTCTTGTATTCGTCAGGTACATCAAGGACCCAATCATCTTACGATACATCGTGGCATCAACCAACTTCAACGAAGCATCACTCAATAGCTTCATGTTCGATGCCATAGGTGTGGTCATGACCTTGCAGTCCATCATCGCAAACCTCTTCAGGATCTCTACTGCATACTTTCCTTGTCCCAGGGAGATTCCATCTGCATTCTGCCACACCTCCATGCCTAGAAAGTAGTGCATCATATCCAAGTCCTTCATCTTGAACTCAGCAGCAAGTCTCCTTCTTGCAACTTTAATGAGTTCCTCTTTTCTGTCAGGAACAAGTCATCGACATATAACAGGTGAATCACTGGTCTTCCGCCTTCAACCTTGAAGTAAAGAATGGAATTCGCTTTACTCTCAGTAAATTCTAGAGCCATCAATAAGCTGTCCATCCTGTCGTATCATGTCAAACCTCATGATCTTCTGCAGTCACTCCCTCTGAAGCGGAGCATCATTCTCCCTTTGCCTTTCGTACTCTATGCATTGAAATATTCTGTACTAGAGTGACAAGTAGCTTCCTCTACTACTAATATTCTATGTATCCATTTAGGGTCACTGGATACCAAAATCCTCTATCTTGAACCTTTTCAAAAGTTCTTCTCACACCCATCTATGAGCTTTTCATCCTCTACAGGATTTCATCTTCAACCTTGTAGCAAAGGTTAAGATCTTCATCACTCTAGGTGATCTTCAAGCTCCTCATGTATGTGTTATCCCATGGGTGTCTTCTAAGATCGTACAAGGCCTTTTTTAATTTTCACACATGAGTCTGCCTGTCAGGTGCCTCAACTCCCACTGGCTGCAAATGTCTCTTCGTAGTCTATGCCTTCTTTCTGTGAGAAGCCTCGTGCTATGAATCTTGCCTTGTATCCCATGATGTTGTCATCTATTGCATGCTGGATCTTGTAGATCCATATGGAAGATACTACAGACTTCCCTTCAGGTCTTGATATCGCATCCTAGACATCATTCTTCTTGAACTGGTGCACTCCTTCCGTTTCTTCTTGGCTATTTCTTCATATATGGAAGGTTCTACATCAATGAGGTCACTCAACAATGTCACATAACTGCACTGTGTCTGAGACCTCTTTCTTTCTTTGAAAGTATCGTCATATTATTCTTCATCTTGCATTATTTCTCTAACTTTTGTCACTTGTTCTTCGGAACAAGTCTCATCCTTCTTTTCTTGTAGGTGATTGTACACGATCTTTCCTACAAGTCAAATGCATTAGTTGTATGGTTAGAAACATTTCATAAGGCATATTCATAATGGCAAATTCTTGTGCATAAAGATATAATCATGCAACTATTTTAGCCAATACAACATTCGTCCATATCTCATAGAAACTTTCTAGATTCCTTCCATCTCTACCATGACATCATTGAGATTGTGCACTAATTTAATATGTCAGCAAAGAGGTTTCATTCTAGATAAGTAGCAATGGAGAGTTGTATAGCACAATGGGATACTTACCCATGACATGCATATTAGTAGTATACTGTCATTAATGCAAACATTCTATCATGCATAACACATCAACTGAATATAAACAAATGCATAAAAAAATAATATCATGAAATGACAATTGAATACTTATCTTTATTCCTTTGGTGGGTAGACTCCTTCTTGAGCCTTCAACTTTATCATCTTCTTCATTCATAACAACATCATTTCTTATCCAAATGCTAAGATGGATAAGAGGTTCTTCAAGAGTTGAGTCCTTTATATTCCTCATCGCTTGAGGGATCTTCTTTGGATCGTGAGAGCTTGATATTCAATTGCTCCCATTTTCTATTCTATTATTATGAGTCGATCTTCTTCTTGTGTATGCTCTTCCTAGAGTCTGTTGGAGGTAATCACTTCCTTCTGGCACACATTCCTTGAATGAATGAATCCCATGATCCTGGGAGGCCATTCAAGGTGGTTATAACAATATCTTATTCTTCTTTGATTGCTTTGTCATAGCGTCGAACACTTCCATTTGGTGTCTTCAAGGATGACACATGAGAGATGAGATGATCTTTAATAGAATCTGCAATGACTCTCTTGGCTCTAGCCTTAGCCTCATCTCCCTCTGGATCTTAAAACTTCCTTACTGAAATACTGTTCTAAGTCAATTTCTTCAAGGATAATGTAGGTACTATACTTGCATACTCGAAAGTTGTCGGTTTCACCAAGCTTGTCATCAAGCTGGTGTGATAGGTCATTTTGAAATGAGAACCTCAAATGTAAATAGCAAAAGATTAGATCTTACCAATTTGAGGTGCCAGTCCTGGTTCCGGATTTGGCTGATCTAGGGTTTGTTAGAGAAACCATAATTTTCAAACTTTTGGAATTTTTCAGATCTGATTGGATAGAAATATGGGCCTCCTCAAGGTGAGCTGAGATGCATACTCATTTTCCCAAAACTGTGACCATAACTGCAAAATATCCGATGTCCTAGTTTTCTTCAATTTCTTCTACATAATTTCCTGATATTGTTTCTGCAATATACCCTAAAGTAATGCTCCTCTGTGTCTGAAATTTTGCACTGAGGTATCTTCGTCTGTCCTCTTTCCAACACCATAGGTTTGAGAAGAATTGGTTTCACCAATTGAGACTTATGAGAGTTTTCCCAAGGTGATTTATTTCAGGACTGTTCAGCATAGAGAACTTGTACAGACTGCCATATGTCACTGTTTCACCTTCGAGGTCTGAAAATTTTACCACAAAAATTAAAGTCCGTTCCCTATCTGAAACATCTTGTGAAATTTCATTTGGACCTTCGTAGCCCGAGATATAGAAATTTTCCCTAGGTGTCCTGTTTAGGGATGAATCCAGGGAGAGTCTGGAACACTGATTTGGAGGAATCATATCTCCCAGAATATAGCGAATTTGAGGCTGAAACTATTACAGAGGGTACATCAAGAATTTATCTTTGTCTTGTAAAAGTTTCATCTCTTGAGTCTTCTCCAATATCGAGATATAGCGAATGCACCAAAATGAATAGTTTTAGTCTTTTAGGGTTTTTTTGGTCCAGGGTCAAATTAGGG
Source organism: Pseudotsuga menziesii (assembly GCA_001517045.1). Lineage (NCBI taxonomy): Eukaryota > Viridiplantae > Streptophyta > Pinopsida > Pinales > Pinaceae > Pseudotsuga > Pseudotsuga menziesii. The sequence continues at coordinate 39,824 of LPNX010753839.1, forward strand.
TTTGACTTTCCCGGAGTTTTACCTAACCAAAAATTTTGATCTTGGTCTCTAAATTTTGATTTTGAGGAGGAGATAAATCCTATGTTGGGCTCACTCAAAAATTCATCTTATGTGAAAATCCCTAATTTCCCACAGCAAGGACAAGTCAAAAAATGAAAATGCCCGTAATCAAATTCTGCTTCGACAGAAAGATGCAGCCTTCAATGGAGAGTTAGCCTAGCCTCCTTTTCCCGATGATCTGTGGAGAGAGACCCAAAAAGTAAGAAGCCCTAGCTTCTTCAGCTGCACAATGTCTTCTTCTTAGGTTAACTTTGATACCATGTTAGATTTTTATCATTTAATCAATATGATATAGGATCTTATCTGAGACAATAACATGCACAACAATAATCACAAGAGACAAGAGACACATAGAGTTTTCCTTGGGGAAACCATAAAGGAGAAAACCCCGCAACTTCGTCAGAGATAAAATGAGCACCAATGGCAAAAGTAAAACCCAAAGATACAAAGATGATCTCCGACAGTTGTTCTCTCTCTCACTTGTGCGATCTCCTCTTCTCTCACTCATGTGTTACTGTTGAGTGAGTGTGTGTTTCAAATAAAGAGTCTCACTCTCTATTTATACTAGTTTTCCACTTGACAATTACTTACCAGGGCCGACCTTACTACGAGAGTCTAATAACCCTAGTACCCCTCAACTGTGGGGACTATTGCTCGACTTACAATGGAGGACTAACCTCTATGACTTTACATGACTTTATTATATTAATGATTCTCCCGATATGAACATCGGGGTACAATGAATTACAACATAAGCTATACAAGTGAATACATTTCGAAGCTACAAATACATCAACAAGACCTGCCCCTAAAATGGGCTTGGCAAGCCAATTAATCCAATTGTTCCACCCAGAAAGAACCAAGATAAATGAAAACTTACATATTGATCGTTTTATATCAACAAATACCAAGGTTTCAAAAATGACAAAAAATTGCTATCTAGTTAAATCATTAATAGCTTAAGATATAGATGAAAGGGACACTCAATTGCACACTAGTAACATCATGCAAAATTTGTTTTTAATGGAGGCTAAGTGTGTTTTTTTCATAACGGTCCATTGGGGTTTGAAATTTATGGTTATGGAGGAATAGAACGAGCCAAAGGAGCATCCTACTGAGGAATGTCAACAAAATTCTCAACCTGAATTCATCATACTTGACTTTGACTTAAAAGATGATTAATAACTCAGATAACCATCCATGTAATTTTTTTTGTCTTTAAAGCTCTTTAGAGCATTTAGCTTAATAACCCCGATTTGTACAAGGATAAAGCCATAAGTAATGCCCTCCATTTTTGAATAAATGTTTTGTTAATAACCTATTCTACTAACATTTAAGATTAAGAATCATTTTTATATTTTTGTTAAAATTACTTTAATTTAATTAAATAATACTCAATATGTTAGCTTGTCATGTTTATGAATAATTACTCTATTAAATATCTCATGCATTCTTTCTTATGAAAATAAATTTGGGTCTGCTTTGATATAAACTCTTTACCTATATAATACTACTCGATAATATATTCCTAATTTTTAAAAATAAATTATAATTTTTAAAGATTTAAAATTATATTTATATAAATAATTGTACAATATCAAAATAAATTGTAAATAAAGTATAATACTACAAGATAATATACTCTTAATTAAATTCAAAATAAAGTATAAGATAGATCCATCTTTGTCATTATTTATAAGTTATAAAACAATTTCAAAACATTTCAAGAGTTTTCGGTTGAACTTCATGAGAAAATGCAATTTTTGTTTTAATATGTTATTTATGTTTTTTTTTAAAGATAATTTTATTGTAATATGTTATTTTATGTTTTTTAATTGGTTATTAATGATAATAAATTTAAAAAAAAATGCTTTCCAAAAATTAAATAAATATTTTTTAAAAATAAAATAAAAAAATTATATAAAATTAGTTTTTTTAATAAATAAAATTATAATTATCTTACTTACCAACATTTTCTTTTTCTTGTCACAACTTCACCTTATTTCATACCTTCTTTGGTGCTATCTTTTTTTTCTTCTTGTTACACCAACCACTTTACGACTATTCTTCAATCCTTTCTCCCGAGTCTCGACCCTCCCAACTCACTCAATCAAAGGATGGGAAGGGAAAAGGGGTGAGGTGGTGGGGAAAGAGGGGGTGAAGGGTATGAGGTGAGAGGGGAGGGGTAAGATGAAAGGAAATAATGGGATGGGTACTCGTAGAGGAGATAGGTAAAGATGAAAGGAAGAATGGGGTGGGTACTAAGTTATTTAAAAATATATTTATATTACTTTCATCTCCATTTAATAAATTTCATTTTTTTAATACTTTTGTTTTTTAAAATATGTTTTTCTTAACTGGTTTTTTTTATAGGTAATTTATTTATTTTTAACAAAAGTGAGTAATGTCTATTTCCAAATTATTAGGAATTTAAAGTAAAAACATTTTCAAATTTTGTGATTTGTTTTAGTGAAATTATGCACATTCTATAGGAGGGTCTTATGATTAATTGGAATTATCATTGCATTTTTATTTTTAAATGATCAATGCTTCGAGTTTATAAAACAAAGTTGATCAAAAAGAAAAAATAATATAGTTAAAAATTTCAATATGTTCTCGGTCTTTTAGAAGGGCTTTTATTTCTTTTGTAAATGTACCAATAAAATATATAATTCTTATAATTAGGGTTTTATCTTTATCAAATACTTTCATAAGCAAATCGAAAAATTTCATGCATGCAATATCTCAATATATCTAGGCATTCAATTTGTTCCAATGCTAATAGTAGCTATTTTGTTCATCTACTTTCAACGGAGCAAATTAAGATTGTTTGAGCAACTTACGTAATTGTTGACACTTTATCAATTGATTTTGAGTAACTTTAACAAGATCGAAAACAAATTGTATAAAAACTTCCAAAACTTTGTATTATGTCTCTATTGTACTATTGTGAGCAAAACATCAAACGAAAAATTGCATTTATAAAAAAATTATTGATTTTAAAGAAATCTAAAACTATACCTTTACAATAATGTATATTTTACAACAATATTGATAAACATATAGTTCATAGTAAAAAAAAATATTTTATGTCAGATAAAAAATAAAATAAAAATTTATATCCAAAACATATATACATAAGAAAATTACCTACTCACATTACTACATAAAAACATAGAAATATTTGAGCTCCTATAAAAACCAAGTATGGTCTATGTCAGATAAACTAGTGATCTTATCAGTCCTTCTTGATCTCTTATGATATTCCTTAAACCATTTACACATTATCAATTGGAAGAATATGTAATCTAGTTTAATAATTTTGGATTTTTCAATATAACCCAGATACCTATGTATAGGTTCTTAATTCTTTACACTAAATATCCGGCATGTTCAAAATCAATAATGATACCATAATCAAAATCCAAGCTTTACACATTGTCAATTGTCAATTGAAAGAATATGTAATCTAGTTTAATAATTTCTTGGATGTTTCAATATATCCCAGATACCTATGTATAGGTTCTTAATTCTTTACACTAAATATCCGGCATGTTCAAAATCAATAATGATACCATAATCAAAATCAATAATGATACCATAATCAAAATCCAAGCCTTACACATTGTCAATTGTCAATTGAAAGAATATGTAATCTAGTTTAATAATTTCTTGGATGTTTCAATATAATCCAGATATCTATGAATCGGTTTTTAATCCTTTACACTAAATATCTGACATGTTCAAAATCAATAGTGATACCATAATAAAAATCCAAGCTTGATGTATTTATACAATGTGAAAATGTTGACTATGTTACCACATACCATTGTATATGAATTCTATGTCATAAGCTACGCAACATATAAACAATGTGTCATTCTTAATAATGATTCCAATGGCTTGACATGAGTGGAAAATTTGAAATGTCTCGGTCCATTGCACGAGTATAAGTACTTACCTATTTTTGTCACCCTCTTTGAGTGTATAATTCATCTAAACAACATATAAACAAGAAACAAGAGTCACGTGGTGGCAATGGGGAGGAGCTATTTGCATGCAACGTTTAACACTTGATGCAATTGAATATAATAGTTTAATTGTTATTTTGGTAAAAGAGTAGAGATATGGATGCATACATTTTAATCCTCTTAACTAGGTCTATGAGGCAATGTTCATGTCCATTAAAAAATACTAAAGATATATATTTTTCATTTCATTTCTTATATATTTCAATACTTAATATTTTCATTATGAACTCTTTATATGACAACCACTTACCTGTGAAAGAAAATCATGTGTCAAAATTATAGAGTAAATAAAATAGCATGACATTTTAATTTTAGATTGTTACTTAAACCATGTATCATGGTAGTTTTCAATATCATGTATAATTACTTACGATGGTTTTCAATATCATATATAATTTCCCTTATGTTATTGTCAAGGTTGTTTAGTTGTTGAGAGACTCACGTAAAACATACCATAGTATGGAAAAAAAAATTGCATTTAACATTAATTATAAACATTATAATATGCCAAACCTTAATAAATACGTAAAACATACCATAGTATGGAAAAAAATTGCATTTAACATTAATTATAAATATTATAATATGCCAAACCTTAATATGCCAAATTTTTTATTACATTGAGTTCCTCAATTTTAGTATTTTTTTTAATTCATTTCATATAAAATTATCCATAAACATTGTTTGATATTCCTTCACATATAAATTACTAAAAAAAAATGTGTTACTTGCAAGTAATAAAAAAAGGAATTCAAATGAATTGGATAGGATAAATACCTTATGGAATTCAATTGTGTTGACTAGTATGAAACACAAATGAAAATGTGTTTTTTTTAACACAGAAACGATTATATTAGGTAACAGTGGTTTAACCACTGGAAGAGCCACAAAATTAAGTACTTTCGTAGTTTTGGCAACAACATAAAGTCTTAATACAAAGGCGCCCTTGTGAAAGCGGAAAATTCAACCCAAGTGAGGCCGACATACAGACAATTCTACGTTACTCCAGAACATTATTACTAACAGACACTTATATAAACAAACACAGTAAAATATAAGCAGGTAGAGAGTACAAGGATCCAAAATCAGACGACGAACAAAGACTACTGGCGCCCGCGGTCAAATCCTTTAGGGCGAGCAGATGATCCAGAACTTCCTTGCAATTCCAGCCTAGCTACCTTCAACTCTAGCCTCTCCACCTTGAGTTCCAGCTCCGCCAAGAACCTGATAAAAACTTGCTCAGTCTTCGAAATCCCGAGTTCAAACTCTTTCCGCAGATGAATTAAGTCTTGGTCCAGATTCTCCAGCCTACGACCACCTTCGGTATCCATGCAGTGGACCAATCGACCCATTGTTTTTATCTTCTTCTTAAGTGTCCGCAACTCCGCATCCAGATTCCTGTCCAGGGAGGACGCAGAGGAATCGGGGGAGGATTCCATGGAGACAACAATCAACAGCCGACGCCCGGAACCAACAGGAGCACGAGCTTCACAAATTAACCAACAATGAGAAATTAGCAGCCATCCGTCACCTTTAATAGTTCCAGAATCGAGCCTCGGCATCATGCGAACAGATGCGGTGGTACAGAGCAATCGCATGACTTGAATGGAGACAATGGGTGAAATCAATGCAGGGAGAGGAGAGTACATAATGACATAGCCTCTCGTTAAACAACATTAAACCAAGCGTGATGGTCTTAAATTCCCACGAAATCGGATCGATCCTCCGCAAACCTTCACATGTCTTCATTATTCCATCATGTGCCACAGAACGGAATGACATCTGTCAGCTCCAACCTTCAACCACATGTGGTTCATCAAGACCAGGGTCAAATGGGTGCCCATCACTTAAGGAATGGGGCTCCAGGAGATGCTTCCATTGAGGTCGAAGGTCCCTCGAGCCAGTGAGGAGGCCGCGTTTGCAGCTAAGTCCACCCGAGCATTGTTTTTCCTTAGAACATGGAAGGCATCGAGAGTTTGAAAAGATAATCTGAGACTTTGGATTCTTTTATCCATCTATCGTATCTTAATGTCTTTGGGAAGATTACTCGCGTTTAGGGATTGGATAACGAGTTGAGAATCCCCGAACACTACAATGTCCTTTAAGCCCTAAGTTTTGGCCAAATTCAGACCCTGCCAAAGAGCAAGTGCTTCTGCCATATTATTTGTTTCAATTCCCAATCCCCAAGAGAAGGATAATACCCGATTTCCATCCAAGGAAATGATTACCCCACCCCCCTGCCTCCCCAGGGTTCCCTTTAGAGGAACCATCAAAGAAAAGAGTACTTCTATTTAAATTCTTGAACCAACTTTCAAAGTCTGCATCATCCAGCCTAATTTCCCACTAGAGGACATCTTTGCATCTAGCTATGCGGGTCGACAGATTTGGGTAGAAACTATGGAGCCAAGCTTCTTCAGAGGAGGAAAGAGGAACCCCAGATGAGTCCCACTAGAGGGTTTTAAGACAATCCCCCAGAAGGTTGTGAACCTTGGAAGCCACCTGCTTAGCATGATAGGATTTATCCCTGAATATGCACGAGTTCCTTCCAAGCCAGAGCTTCCAAAGTACAACTTTTGGCAGTGCTAACCAACAGGAATTAAGATTTCCGTTTTTAAGATTAATGAAAGGGGAAACTTTAATCCAATCATTCAAAAGGGAATGGATAGTATTCGGGATGTTAATCCTTCCCATCGAACCAGGGAGAGAGAGATCTCATACCTCCTGAGTAAAGGGGCACTCGAGCAAAACGTGAACTGCATTTTCTTCAAAATTTAAACAAAACAGACCTCTTGTTGGTCCTTCCCAGCCTTTTGTCATCAGATTGTCACCTGTTAAAATTTTGTTGTGAGCCAAGGTCCATATGAAAAAGTTGATATTTGGAAGATTTTTTGAATTCCAAATAATTTTCCAAATTGCTAGCTCGGGGATGCAAGATGGTTGGGTCAAAAGCAAATAGCCAGCTGCAGTAGTGTAGGAACCCGATTTGGAGCCCCAACCCCTGGAGTCTTTGGATCTCTTCGAAATTGGGGTCTTCCCTTGAAGGTGATGAAGTAGAGTCAATTTTTCATTTTCCAGATGGGGAGGGCAGGATATTTGCCATCCGATCCAAGAGTTGTTATTATTGACATCCCAATTCGAGATACTCCAGAGGTTGCATTTGTTTTGAGAGATTAGAAATGGCTTAATCTGGTCCATACCAGGATTCAACCCAATTGGATTTTCCCCCATGATGGAGTCATCCCATATGTTTATTTTTTTCCCATTGCCTGGAATCCAGTGAAGGTTGGAGTGAAGAAGACTGAGGGATTAGAGAAGATGGGTGAGCCATTCCTGCACACCGGGATGGTGTCAAGACTACTCAGTCTTGTTCCCGAGAAGTATTTTTTCCATAAAGCCTCTTTGCACCAGGAGGATTTGCCAGAAATTATCTTCCAAAGGATTTTAGGTCCTAATGCCAGATTTTGACTTCTGAGGTCTCTTAATTGCAGGCCTCCTTCCATTAAAGGCACAGTGATTTTCCCCCAGTTTATAAGAGGCAAATTTTTCCCGATCTGTTTTCCTCCATTCCAAAGAAAGGATCCGCAGATTTTCTCAATGAGTGAAATAATTCTTTTCAGCACCAAGACGATGCAACATTGGTAGATGGGAATGCTAGAGAGAACAACTTTTATAAGGATCACCTTCCTAGATGGGTTAAGCCATGAAGCTCCCCACGAGTTAACTCTAGCTTTGATTCTGTCCACAACAGGAAGCCAACTGGATGACTTGGGATGGGAGTTGAATATGGGAACCCCAAGGTATTTGAAGTTCTCCCATTGGATTTTCCCTTCAATGCGAAGAATTCTAGTTATATCCCTCATCTCTCTAGGGTTGCAATTCCAACCATAAATTTGACTCTTTGCATAATTAATCTTGCTTCCAGAGGCCTCTTGGTAGATGTCAAGCTCAGATTTGAAGTTCCTGGCTGAGTTTGAACTGGCGCCCCTGAGTAGGACGGTGTCATTTGCAAACTGTGCATGATTTATGTCCTTGACCGTGCGAGTGATACGAAGCCCTATGAGGCAATTGTTCCTTTGGCTTTTGGACAGTTGAAAGCTAAGAACTGAAGCTTGGATGGCATACAAGAGAGGGGAAAGAGGATAACCTTGTCTAAGTCCCCTAGTGGCTTGAAAGAACCCTGCTGCTCTCCCATTGACCAGAGGAGCTATCCAAGGATTACAGATGCAGGCTTGGATCCAGTTGATAAACCGATAATCAAACCCAAATTTGTGAAGAACCTAAAAGAGGAAGTCATGACGGACTCGATCAAAGGCGTTAGCAAGACCTAATTTGACAATCATACCTTTTTCTTTTTGTTGAATGCTGGAATGGATGGCCTCTTGGACAACAATAATGTTTTCTTCAATGTGTCTGCCTTTGATGAAGCCTCCTTGACTCTCAGGAATGAAGACGGGGAGAATATTTTTGATCCTGTTGGCGATGATTTTGGTTATTATTTTGTAGCCAATATTACAAAGAGAGATGGGCCTAAATTTATCAAAGGATATAGCCTTCCCCCATCCCCACTTATCCAAAAAAAATTTGACGGATGGGCGCCAGACCCGAGAGCATTGCAAGGAGGTAGCTCTGTTGATCTTGTAGATGAAGCAGAGGTTGGGGGAGTGACCAGGCTTTCCAATTCCCTTTAGGATCCCCGATATTAATGTCTGCAAGATTTTTTATACGTCGCTGAGTGAGCCACACTCACATCCGATTGAAATCCAATATGGTATTGAGCAGCGGTTGTCCCATGATGCTTTCTTCCCACAACAACGTTTTCCTCCCATTCCCATGGATTCGATACAGGTGATCTTTGAAGAATTCCCGCCACCGAGCACATAGTTTCCAGAGCGAGGTTCCTTTGGTTGGTATACCTTCAATCTTGTTGTTCAAGGAGAGCTCGTTCAGATATTTTTTTATGAGAAGTTGCCTTACATGATGACTTCGATTGGCGAGGATCCTCCATAAGATCTTACCTCCCAAAGCTAAATTAACTAGTCCAGGATCTCTTACCTAGAGACCTCCTTCTGAAATTGATCATTTCACAACGTCCCAGCTTACCAAGTGAATTTTTCTTGGTTTACTTTTCCTCCTTGCCACAAAATTTTTTGGATCAACTTGGCGACCTACTCCGTGATCATATTTGGTGCCAAAAGAAAAGAAGCCTGATAAATTGGAAGAGAGGATACTACTAAATTTATTAGAGTTAACTTCCCAGCATTGGTAATCCATCGACCACCCCAGGCTGCAATTTTAGACTTGATTTTGCTAATGACCTCATTCCAATGCGTGGCCTTGTTGGTGCCCAACGTTAAGGGCAGTCCAAGATACTTAATTTTTTCCTAATAGGTAAAGCCCAAGAAGCCTAGGAAATAGGAAACCCGAGAGATAGTTTATTGGTCTACCTTCCAGCCATACATAACACTTTTTCTCTTATTGACAAGGGCTCTAGAGACTCTATAGAAGCTAAGGATGACTTTGTTGAAAACTATTGCTATCCTCATCTATGCTCCTCCCATAAGAAGTGAATAATCGGCAAACAAAGCATGGTTGATTGGGTCTAATCCATTCATCACTCTGATGACTAGAGCTTTCCCTACTAGCTTTTCCACTGTCAACTTATTGTTTAGAGAGTGCACCATCGGGATGTAGAGGAAGGGGGACATCGGGCAGCCTTGCCTTATACCCCTTGTGTTTTGGAAGTAATTTGTCGGCCTTCCATTTACTAATGGAGCAATCCAAGGCTTCCCGATGCATGCTTTGATCAGATTTATAAAGATAGAACTGAAACCAAAGGAATGCAAAACCCGGTAAAGGAAAGAGTGATTTACCCGATCAAAGGCATTAGCCATGTATAGTTTTATCAGCATCCCTTGTTCTTGACGTTGTTGGTTGGAATGGATGGTTTCTTGCACTAGGATCACTTTGTCTAATATATGCCTTCCTTTGACTTACCCTCCTTGGCTAGGAGAGATGAGTTTTTCCAATAGTGGCTTGATTCTATTTGCAAGAAGTTTGGATCTTGTGAGAAGCATTACAGAGCGAGATAGGCCTAAAGCGGTCAAATGAACCAAGATTCTATTCTTTTGGGATTAGAGCTAGAAAAGTGGAGTTAATGCTGCCTCCCACTTTGGCTTTTTGGAGGAAACCTGTAATCATTCGATGTAGGTCAACCTAAAGTATATCCCAACAGATTCTATAGAAATGGATTGAGAATCCATCAGGCCCTGGGGTTTTATCAGGCTCCATCTTATAGATTACATTATTGATTTCTTCTTCGGTGAAAGGTTTCAACAGTCTTGTGTTATCCTCATCGTTGACAAGTCTTGAAATATGTGTGAGGAAGTCTGAGAATTCCTCCTTAGATTCCACTCCATCTCGTTTGAAAAGTTCCTGAAAATGAGAAGTTGTTGCCTCCTTAATATTTCCTATTCCATTGCAGACAATCCTGTCTGCAGAAGTGATTTCGATAATGTGATTTCGAGAGAGGCAAAATCTGAATTGTTTGTGGAAGAAGGAGGTATTTTGATCCCCAACTTTAAGCTAGAGGCTTCAAGATTTTAGCCTCCAATACTCTTCCTCTTGTCTGAAAGAGTGAAAAGAGGTGAGCTGGGCAGCTTGCTCCTTCTGGATTTCTGAAGGGGTGATGTCTTTGTATTCGATTTCCAATTGCAGATCTGATAGATGCTTGGTGGCCTGCTTTCTATGGCTAGTAGGGGAGTCTGTGGGTTTTTTTATCTAGTCCTTCAAAGAAGTTTTAATGGCCTTTAATTTATGTTCCCACACATAACTCGGTGACCCTGTGATAGGAGTGTACCATGCATTCACAACTATGTCCATAAACCCTTCCTTTTCTGCCCAGAGGGGACTGAACTGGAAAGGGATAGGCCCCAACCTTTCTTCATCTTCGAGCTGGAGTAAAATGGGTTTGTGATCTGAAGTCAATTTAGGAAGAATTTTAGATGAGATGGTCTTCCTTTCTGAAAGAAAGGTGCTTTGCAATAAAAACTTGTCCAGGAGGGCTGAGATGTGCCCTGCCCCGGCTTTGTTATTTGACCAAGTGTAGAGCCCTTGCTTTGGATTAAAGTCTTGACAATTCCACTGCTAGATTAAATCTTCCACAAAAGGAAGGAGTTGGTCCTTGCAAGTGTTGCCTCCTCTTTTTTCCTTTGGTTCAAAGACTAAATTAAAATCTCCTGCTAAAATTATGTGCTTAGGGGAGTATATTTCTAGAAAATCTGACAGAGTTTGCCAACAATCTATTTTTTCGGCATAGAGGACCAGTACATATAGATTGAAGAGGGCAAAGATGACCTTACTTGTAGTACGACGGAGTTCAGTGTGGATCTAGTGCAGAGTCTCGAAATAACTTTCGAGTTAGGACTTGTCTTCCTCCCACAGTGTTGCGATCCCTCTGGAGGTGCCTCTAGCACTTACTGATTTTCCAGTGTTTTTTTCCCATTTCGATTTACTGAGCTCTAGAATGGTTTCCCCTTCAATTTTAGTCTCTTGGAGGATGAGAATCTCTGGAGTTTATGATTTCAGAAGGTTCTTTACAACTTTTGCTTTTAAAGGTTTCCCTAAGCCACTGCAGTTCCAAGAGGCTAGCCGCATTATTTACTAGCAGAGGGGGGAGCAGGTCCTCCCTTAGGAGGCCTAGATCTAATGTTTCTACTAATGGACATCTCAATCGTGGACTAGTTTCCTTGCATTTTTTGCCTCTCCGCTTCTTCTTCCCTAGCCTCCCTGCGGCACTTTCTCCCTATTGTTTTCGAGGGCCTCTCAAAGGTCTCGTCTTCCAAGGAACCTAAGTTCTCTGGTGACTTCTTCCTAGCCGTTTTTGCATAGGAGGGGGAGATGAAAGCTCCTATTGGAGATCGGATTTGCAGAGGGACTATCTCTTCTTGGATTTTATCTTCTGCAAGGTAAGTGAGCTGCTGCTTGGGCTCTTCTATCACTAGAGCTGGGGGTTCTTCTGGAATACTGAGGATTTCAAAGGAGTTTCTAGAGTCATATAGAAGAAAGTGAGACCATTGAAAATAATGTTGATATATTTTTAAATTAGTGTAGATACAAATTTGTATTTCTTATAATATATGGAGAGAGGTATGGTATATTGTTTTCGACTAATGTTGACTAATTGGCTTATAACTTAAAGCGTTATTATAGAATTGGTAGCATAGATAATGGGATTTACAAAGGCAATTGATATCTCTTTGTATTGGTAATAGGATGTCCGACTGCCTCTTCGTTCTTAGAGATGGACCTTGTCGTGGAACTAGACTTTGTATTAATTGCAGTAATCATTGATCTAGGACCAAATGAAGCTTTATCCGCTTCTGCTTTCTATCGTTTCTTTCAGTGAAGCATTCCAATGAGTTTGCTTGGTTCTCTGAGCACACCCGCTTCTGATTTCTATCATTTCTTTTGGTGAAGCATTCCACTGAGTTTGCTTGGTTCTCTGAGCACAACCCTTTCTGCTTTCTAGCATTTCTTTTGGTGAAGCATTCCAATGAGTTTGCTTGGTTTTTTTAGCACACCACTAGTGTCTTTACAACAAATAATATTTAGCATGCTGTAAAGAATTTAATGCAGTTGTAGCAAGTTTGATGTCCATTGGATCTTGAGTCTCGAGATCCAACCATCATCAAGCCTGCGGCAACCGCATTAAATTCTCTGCACCATGCTAAATATTGTTTGCAGAGAATCTAATGCGGCTGCAACAGGCTTGATGACCATTGAATCTTGAGCTGCTCGAGATCCAACTGTCATCAAATGTGTTGCAACATGATAAATATTACTTATCAACCATGCATCCACGGCCTATGACCTCTATTACTAGCAACTCATTTTCATGTTTTCAGAGCATGGAAAGCATTGAACCATCTTGTGTCGTAGAGTGATTTCAAATGCAGAAGCACGCAGACATCTGTTAGGATTATTAATCCTCCCTTGTCCAAATTTGGTCATATGTCTAAATCGGGAGTCATGTCTAAATCGGGAGTCCATCCAGTCTATTTATAGTCATTAGCACCATTGGTTAAACTTAACCTAATTGGGGCACATGTTTCAGTTACCAAAGTGTGGGGAACACTAATTGAGGCTCACTGCCACTTATTGCACTTGATTGCATAAGTTTAGGAGTCTCCTAGATCAATCCCTACAATTTAGGAAGCAACTGGGAGTGCCGAAACCAACCAAGGTCAGTTAACTTCAGTTGATGACTAGTCAAGCCAAGTTAGGAGTCAGTTACATTCAGTTCTAGCTCTCTACATTCAGTTAAATGATGGTTTAATTAATTGCACACATGTGGGGCATTTTTCTCACCTACCATAGTCAATTAACCATTATTTAATACTAAATGTAACAGTTGGTTGTGTTTTAGAACTCCGGTTATGATTTAGACAAGGATAGTTAACTACTAGGTCCTTAACTTCAGTTGATGACTAGTCAAGACAAGTTAGGAGTCAGTTACATTTAGTTATATAATGGTTTAATTAATTGCACACATGTGGGGCGCTTTTCTCACCTACCACAGTCAGTTAACCATTATTTAATACTAAATGTAACAGTTAGTTGTGTTTTA
>LPNX010753839.1:55138-95958 GCA_001517045.1 Pseudotsuga menziesii
TAGTTACATTCAGTTAAATAATGTTTTAATTAATTGCACACATGTTGGGCGTTTTTCTCACCTACCACAGTTAGTTAACCATTATATAATACTAAATGTAACAGTTAGTTGTGTTTTAGAACTCCAATTGTGATTTAGACAAGTCTTGGTTACCTACAGTCAAGTAGAGTCATCAATTCGAACTTCCTCATGTGGATTCGAATTGCTTGTGGCTATTAAAGCCATTTTACATCATTGTAATTATTATCTGGATTACTTTTTTGATTAATGAAAGCATTCACAGCTGCAAGCCTTTTGCACTGTTTCATTCTTCAATGGCTGAGTAAATTGTGAGATCTTCTTTGTGAGTTGTGTGTTTGTCTACAGATCTATATGCTCAAATTTAACAACATCGTTTGCGCCATCTTGGTTAATATGTATGAACGAGGTTTGTTTTCTTTGCATCGATAACAGGAAGAAATCTTACCCAACATCTATGTAGCCAAGATTCAAATCAAATGAACTTAGAATATGAATTTAGACATGCATTTCTTTGGATACAAACACAATATGAGGGTCTGTGCCTGATGCTAAATAAGAGGCCTCCAACAACAAGTCAGAGGCATAGGATTTTTGACACAGTGCATTATGTTAACCAAGGAATGACACAATTTCAAAAAAGGAATTCCAATTGGAAGCACATGAGTGAGAAATACAATAGTTACATAGAGGATGGATTTTAAACATAAATAGAGAACGTACCTGCCCATGCCATTTGCAATCGTACTTCTCTTGTTCTCCGCGGGATGGGTCATTCATCGAACTGGAAATTCAATATTATTTGATTGCTATTGAGGTATATCATAGTTTACAACCCTTTCGAATGTCTCACAATTAGGCAGGGGCACTTTATAGCTTTTTTTTGGGCACTTCTACCAACTTGTCTCGGCCAACGCTTTGTTTCCAATAGACAATGAAATGGAAGCAAAAAGGAATCCCCCTGCAAACTCATGTCAAATGAGCAATTGTATAAGGACGACAACCTTGAAAACAATTTCAGCTTTGATAAATTGTAAAGAGAGAAAGCTCTTTTCCTTGGACCAAGAGAAAGAATCTGGTTCAAGTAGATTCACTAGACAGTTGCCAAGCGTGTGCTCCAATGCTTGAAGGGTGCAGTTCATTAGATGCACACTTGAATTTTCCAAAGCAGTTCCCATAATGTCAACCATTATTTGTTCTGACAATTTATGGGATGTTGTCAAGTCTAAGACCATGTAACGTTTGTTGCCAAGAATATACTATATAAGTTTTGATAATAATAATAATAATAATAATCTATTTTTAAGGTTACCGTCAAGGTAGACACTAATTTGGTGTATGAGACCCCTTTGCTTGTGGGACAAAGGACTGCCTGTGCACACTGATTTAACTGCTAAAGTCTATAAAGGAGCACATACACTATCCCTCTACTCCTCTGGATTTTGAACATATAACCTTCTAAAAGGAAACACATGCTTTTTACAAGTAGTAGAAAATCTGCATTGTTGTCAATGTAGCCAAGGAACTTAGTTGTAGGATAAAAGTATAGCACTACTCCTTAATCCCAAGCAATGCACAAACCTACGACAACATTCTCTGTTTATTAAATGTTTTGGCAGGTAATGTGCTTCAATCTTCGATGTGCATCACAATACAAGGGCCAAGCTTGGTTATTGATCTCTCCACAAATTGTCCACGCCTACAACAATTAAAATTCAAGTTGCCTTTTGATTTGATTTCAAATGGTTGATTTTCTTATCGAAGGCGAACGACGATTTGCTTAATTTTCTTCATTATTGATTTGCTCATGGAGGAGTGTCAGAGTTTTTTTGCATGTATAGATCCATCATGTTAGGTGCATTGAAGGTTCATTGTTCTTCATAGCTGCATGCACAAAAAAGACACGAAGGTATGTGTTATTTACCAAAAATCAAATGCATGTGATAGGTTAGCTATCATATCTTCCTTGTCAGGGTATCCTTATCTCGATTGTAGATTTTCTCTATCCAATGGGCAAGGAGCAAAGTCAACCGTTGACTCTGCTCCTTGCCCGTTCGATAGACTGAATCTACAATCAAGATAAGCTCAATGTCCTTGTCATGGCAGTTTCATGCCATTAAGATCAACAACTCATTTTTCAAAGTTTTTCCTAACCTTTTTTTTTTAAACCAAACGCTTAGAACAATGACAGATGTTAATCGAGTGAAAACATGTTCCACATTTAATATGGTCATTTTCATGTCTCCCTATCCGCAGAGAGAAAAAAGCTTTGCAATCGTTGACAACTGGAGAAGGTTATGTTGGAGCACCGTTGCCTCAATTTGATTAGCAGTCACGCTCGTTGCAACTTTTATGTCCTTCAATAGTGCTCCATATTTTGTTTTTTATTCATTTTAGCAATTGAACTTCATGTGTTTCCTGTTATGTGGACTCAAAACTTTGTTTTTATTGAAGCACCGATCAAACTTGGATTTTTTGTAAGCTGAAACAAGGTTGAATTTAGCACAACCCGAGGAAGCGTTTAACTGAGCAGGTAGGGAACAGTTGTAAACCATCTAAGTGAGGGAACAATGATGAACCATCTGAACGAGTCATATCATTGTCACTTACAGGCTACCACATATACTAAATAAATACTTAATCTGTAAAATGAGTCCAAAATAGCTTTTTTATTACATGGATTGCATATAACAATCTTGGTATAGCAAAAACAAATATAAAATTAAACATTTAAAAATACAAATTACCTTATTAATTATAATATGAAATGATATTGTAATTATTTTAAAAATTTAAAGAGTTTAAAAACTTTTTAAATTCTTACTTTAATTCTAACATGGACATGGACATAACTTTCCACAATCACAAAACATGTGAACACAATTTGCATAAAACGGCTAAACAATATGCACAAACGAAATCAAACATAATTTATTGTGCACGGATAAGTCATTCATAATTCTATGCTATGCCCATGTTTTTGTTGTTGCCTTTTGCTATTGCAGATCAATTGTCCAATATTTATGTGATTGCAACCCAAACTTAAATGTTGGTAGCATTAATTAAAATGCATTATATTTTTTATTAAATACTTTTTGTATTAAGGCTATACATTTTAGTATTTGAGTTTAGTATGGTTAGATGTTGTCACACATCATGTAAAGGTATGTGACAACAACAACAAAATAAAACTGGTTTTGGAGTATTTGATGCATCAATTTTAATAATTTACAAGAAAGCTAAAAAAATTTAAACTAATATAAACCCATTTTAAATCTAAATTTATGGAGGTGTAATTTTTTTATCTTAATTTTTGTAGACATAAAAAAAATTGCTCTTCCATTTTAAATAATTTTGTTATATATATTTATAATTTATTACTTTCAAATTTTAATTATTTTATTTCATATTCAAATAAATTTAAAAATACACATATACCACATCCACATTCATAAAAATACTTCTATTAATTCTTCTGTGTGCCACAAAGCTTACGCTCCATACATGTCTATTGGTTAGCAATTGCCAAGATCCCGAAAGTTATATTAACCAAAATCAACAAAATTTGATATTGCTTCTTGTGGACTATAAAAAGGTCAAATGAAGGGATTCCATTGGTTTGATGGTTAGTTCTAGCTACTCCAAAAGCACTAGGAGGGTTGGGTTTGAAAAATCTTTACTCTTTCAGCAAAGCACTAGTAGCCAAGAATTTATGGAGACTAATTTATAATGAGTCCCTATGGGAACATGTCATGCAAATCAAATACCCGAAAGAGAAATCCATGGAGAATAGTTTAGGGAACCCCAAAAAAACAGTCAAGGGGCATCAATCTTTTGGAAATCTTTTGTGGAGGCCTTCCCCTAATAGTTATTTAGACAACTTGCAAGATAGGGAAGAGTGAAAAGTTGAGGATTAGAGATGACCCTTGGATTGGCGTTGAAGGAACTTACACTCTTTCCATTGAATTGTTAAACACCATGCATAATAAGAACATCATTTGGTTGAAGGACACAACCATAGATGATCGGAGTGTTTGGGCACAAAGGTAGAAATCGACGAAAATCTTGGACCTGGAAGGGGCTCAGGCCATCGAATAGAAATTATTTGTGAATAAATTGGTGCATGGGGCCATTTGTTTAACGCAAGAAGAAGACAAGCTATATCGATCGAAAACCCTGCCTATAAGCTCTTACATTGTCAAACTGGGCTATGCCACCAAAGCAAGAGAGAATCTCACTGGAGAAAAATAGTTGTGGTGGGATATAATCTGGAAGATTCCAAGCCCGTTGAAAGCTAACAACCTTCTAGCGAACAAAATATTAACCTGGGACAACATAGTAAAGAAAGGTTGGGATAGACCAGGAAGATGCTCCATGTGTCTCCAAGATATTGAAATTGTAGACCATCTCTTTGTAGATTGCGGATTTGTTAAAGAAATATGGATAGAAGTTCGCAATGTTTTCAATCCTAATGCAGGATGGAAAGCAATGCCTTTTAGAAGGATGCATTAAGGAATTCCTTTTGGATAAAATAGTTAAAGATTTCAACGCTCTACAAAGCATTTTCGTACACTAGATTTGGTGGGAAAGAAACCAATACATCTTCTAAGACAAGCGTATCCTGAAAGATTTGGTTGCACACATGATGATAAAAAATATAAAAGAATTCAAGTCTCCTTCAAAACAGAGAAATCCTAGAAATGTAGAAATGGTATCTCTTGACTTAGAAATCCCATGGGGATTCTTTGAGAGGGCCAACCAAGACCACCTAGTGATTTGCAGTGCAGGGGCTCTTCTTTAAAAAGACACTACTAGTTACACTCATCTGAAATATGCCATAGGAAGAGGTTCAAACACTAGAGCTAAGCTTTTTTCCATATGGATTCTTCTAAGATGTGATCATAAAAAAAAACTTCAAGAAATTACAGGTGCTCGATGAATAAAAAATCGTCATTGATTGAGCAAAGAGGAAGCAAAACACAGATATCTCAAGCTTGGAACCTTTGCTCATTTTAATCAAGGCATAAATTGAGTCCTTCGAAATGGATCTCTTTCATCCACATTCACAAGGAACTCGACAAAGAAGCAATCTCTCTCTCCAAGCAAGCTCTCACACTCAATGAAGAAATATTGATTAAGAAATCTTCAACATTGGAGTCATGCAATCTAAATTGGAAATCTCTTTATTAATTGTTGTTTTCTATAATGGCTATAAGCTTATCTTCTCATTTTAAAGGACTAAGAAAAGAAAACTATCTTGGCTTTATTTTGCATATTGCAAGAAGGTCTAAAAACATTTTAACACTTCTTATGAATCAAGTTTTTTTTTAAATGATCACTGATTTATATATAAGAAACAACATTCAAACGACAACTCTATGTATCATGCAAAAGGTAGATTACGAGCAACTACCGTTTAAGTGCAACAAGTGCCATGAGTATGGACACTTTGTTAAAAACTATCCAAAGGTGGTTCAAGAAATCTTAGGAAAAAAACAAGAGGAAGGATGGCAGTAATTAAAAAGGGAAAGGAAAACTCCTCCAAAAGCAAGTGAGGTGCAGCAAAAGACCAGTAAGGAAAATCCCAAAGAAGCAGAAAAAAGTCTCGACCAATAACCAATTCGAGGTACTGCTTATGGAAGAAGGTCAAATTCCCCCTTTCGAAATAATAACAGTTGAAATAGAAGAGGAAGAAGCCCATGCAACCACTAGTATCCCTCCTATGTTTCCCATAAATGAAAGAAGTCAAAAGGCTCTGGAAGAGTCTACAACACCAGGGGAACCTCAGCAAAGATGGTAAAAAATAGTAGAGTCACGCCGCAAGGATACTCCCCAGAGCGGTTGCCTTCAAAAGGATCATAGAAACACATGAAGTAGCTTTGTAGGAAACCACAAGAGGAAGGAAGTTGCAAAGCTACCTAAGAGAGCAAGAAGTAAAAAGAGAAATGGATCTAGGGAGGCAGAGAAGTCTTGAGGAAACAAAGCTCTTACAAAACATTAAAAATCTAGGAGGGACAAGAACATATGATAGATCTTGAGCAAGATCTCAATCATTTAAGAAATGTTGAAAACCGTCTCTTGGAACTTCAGGGGTCTGGGAGGCTTAAGTAAAGTAGAAGAAATAAAGGAAATAATCAAATCTGAGAAGCCAAACATACTACTGCTCCAAGAGACAAAAATGCCAGACGTGGAGGCTACGGAAATTTCATGTCGTTTCCGAAAAAACAACAAAGGCAAAGCCATAAGTTCCAAAGGAGCATATGGGGGAATAGCCACCATTGTCTCAGGTAAATTCTTGGTCAAATCAATCAGGGAAAGCCATCATTTCCTTTTGACATAAATTCAGGAAAAGGAGGACCTAACCGCGTTATACATCTGTAATGCATACGGGACAACACACTACAGGGACAAGACAACATTCTGGGAAGATCTCAACACTCTCAAGGAGGGTATGCGTGGTAAAGATCTCATCATCACCGGGGACTTCAATACAACTAGGTCATAGTGTGAGAAGCGAGGAGAAACAAAGGTCAAAGACCCATTCGATGAGAAGATGGAGGACGTGATGGCAAATCTGGATATGATGGACATCTCACTAAAGAACATAAAGTACACTTGGAGCAATAGAAGAACTGGAATAGGGCACGTAGTGGCAAGGTTGGACAGATTTCTGGTAAGCTCCACCTTCTTGCAAAAAGATATCCTCCCTACCTCTCTTGCTCTCCCTTCAACAGTTTTAGACCACAAACCATTAGCTCTAATTTTATCCCTGCTAGTCAATCTCAGTCCCATCCCCTTCAGATTCAACCCGATCTGGCTACATGATGCCAAAATTATGGAGTTAATCCAAAGGGAATGGAATCTCCAACACTTCGGATCCCCCACTTACATTTGGGATCAAAATTTAGAATAGTGAAAGATGCCTTAAAGAAATGGGTGAAGGAAGACTTTGAGGAACCAGACATGCAAAAAATCAATCTACATAGGGAATTGATAGCTATGCAATACAGAATGGAAGTACAAGAGGTGTCTCCAGAGCATCTGAAGCAGGAGAAACAACTAAACATTAGAATTATAAAGGCTACAAGACATATAGAAGAGGTATGGAGTATTAAATCCAAGCAGACATGGATGCAGGGCAGAGACTGCAATACTAAGTACTTTCACAAGCAAGCCAAGGTGCAACAAAGTTAGAATGCCATCAAGGAGATAAAGTATAATCATGGAAACAAGATAACAAGGTAGGAAGATCTTAAGGATCACGCCTACAGTCATTATCAAGACCTATACGCAGATACGGGTGAGGCAGATTTGGAAGCACAAATGGATTTACTCCATGGTATACCATCGCTCATAAAAGATGCAGAAAATAGGGAGCTGGAAAAACCCATCATGGAATACGAGATAAGAAATGCAATCTGGTCACTCCATGCTGATAAAGCACCATGTTCGGATGTTTTCACAATTAATGTTTATAGAGCAGCCTAGGATATAATAAAATAAGATCTAAAAAAAATGCTAAACTGGACAAGGAAAAAAGACAAGATTGGTGGAGCAACTAAGTCATCCTTCCTAGCTTTGATACCAAACGAAAAGAATCCTTTAAAGCTTGATAGATTTAGATCAATCTCATTATGCAACACTTCTTACAAAATCCTGTCAAAAATTTTGGCCCCAAGAATGAAAAGCATCATGGGTCGTCTCATCTCATATTCACAAGGAGGTTTCATAGTAGGGCGCCAGATTCTGAGTTGTCGTCTTCAGTTTCTTTGCTGCTAGATATTTTGCATCAAGCGTTTTGAAAAATGACATAAATTGTTGTTTTATTTACATTCAGAGTTTTCTCCGTATATGTCATATACCAAGTCAATGCTCTTTTACGTAAAGCACTGGCAAACTGCGTCATTTGACGTTCTTCACCGGTAACATTGTTCGCTTCCCATATTGACTCACACATGAACCAATGTCATTTGGGGTCTTCATCATCCTCATAGCGGGGGATGTGGGAAGACATGTATGCCATGTTATCAGTGTCTGCACCTTCTTAAGTTGGTGGGGGCGGTGGTGGTGGCGGTCAGTTACTTTTTGTGGCTTTGTTTTCTTCACGGCTATTCTCGACAAAAATTTCGTTTCCATCAAATGTTTTATCCGTAGCAGTAGTTTCACTTTCGACTAAAATTCGATTTTTGTTGACTCCTTCTAGTGACACCCAAGTAAAATTTCGTTGAGGATGGGGTGCCCTTGTTGGTGATGTCGATTGGTCTGGAAAGTTATTTAAAGCTGAAATTGGTTGGGGGGTGCTCCTTCATGCTTTGGATAAAATAGGTGAAAACAGCGATTACAAGAATAGGGTTGAAAAGTAACCCAATTCCCTTCTTGTGGTCGATGAATTACAAGATGGTCGACATCATTTCCTTCACCGTCTAGTCGACTCCATACACCTACTTGACCAGCTCTTAGTCCTAGATCTTCTTCAACAATATCATCCACTATGGCGCTCTGAATAACATTTAATGGGGAAGGTGGCATTATGTTATGGGTCGTGTCTACCTCTCTCTATCCACAAGTATTCATCCATTGGTGACACTGCTTCACTAACGCCCTCTTCGAGTCGGTCATGCCCCGACTTTGCTGGATTTCCTTCTTATTTTATCAATCTAGTCATCATTCTCTCTTGTTAGAGCACAACAACTTGCTCTCTAATTTCCTCCCGTCTCTTTCTCCTCTTCTCTTGTTCTATTTTTTGTATATCCGGAGTGCTTTTGTGTGTAAATGTTCTAGTTTTTTTCCTTTTTAGTCCAACTTTTCATTGTTGGCCCCAGTGTTTTCTTCATTAGTAGACTGATAATTTCTCTACTTTACGTCAAAACATGACCAACTACCCCCCCATTGTCGACCCGAAAGCTTTTAGTAAGCTCGGGTGGGACCGCTTATTTGTTTAGAAAGTAATCCCACTCTCTTTCTTCCACAAACTTCTCCCACTCCTTTTGTTTATCTGCCCATTTTGTGTTGCTTGGCAATGATATCAGTAATGGACGAGGCTCGACAATGTGGCTTGCACCCATGTCAATTAGGAACTTAAACAAAAAGGTCGGCAGCGAAAAAAAGGAATTGTTCAGTGAGGTCGTTATAGAATATCTCTTTGATGCTATCAACATAGACCCTTTCTTCGACAATTCCCTCCTCACAAAATTCATCTGCAATTCTTTCGAACCACTCCAACAAATTTGTGCGGCCTTCCCTTGTCAATTTCTGGAGTAACTGGCGTTCGTTCTCACTTGCCAGATTTTTCATCCAGTAGCTTTTTCAGTAATTGTGGGATGGACTCGACAAAATTTTCATGCATTTCATAGAAGAACTTCTCCTTTGCTTAGGCAATAGTCAGTCTATTTCTTCTAGCGTAGTGCTATAGGTAGTTCGTTATTTTACACTCCCACCAATCCTTGATATCCTACTATGATATCATCTAGTCATAGTCATTTCATCTAGTATATGTACCATCGACAACGAAACCAATGTTGTAATCAATCAAATTGCAAGGTTACCAATGATACACATATAGAATCATACAACAATAACAGAACAAGAGACAAGAATGGTAGACAGAATAACGAATTATATTACTCAAGAACACATGTGGGTTCATACAATAAACCAAACCAATTATCTATCTGGCTCTACATCCTATATATATGGTTTACAAAACAGTTATAGAAACTACATGTCGGTTCAACCAACTGACACAACCAATGAGGTCGACTTAATCTACAATTAGTTGACTTAGCCAACTAGCTCCTCCAACATGGAGGCATCTCGTGTGGATAAGATATCTAATTACTTAGTAAGAATTGATAAGGGTTTGTATGTTGTTTCATTATTGAAAATCAAACCAAGTTGGAGGAATAAAAGGTTGGAGGATGGGAGGATACCTAAAATATTGTATCAGTTTCTAGTTAATGAAGGTCTTTTGAATAACATTTTTAGAAAAAAAACAATGGGTAGGGTCAAGTGGGGACTTTGACCACTTCCCCATTTTGGTGGAGATTGTCAACAGAGTAATTAAACATGATAGTCCTTACAAATTCAACTCACAGTGATTGCAAGAGGAATCACTTGTAAAATTGGCTAAGGAACAATGGGTTTGTTACGTGGATGGGAGTGGGAAATCATTAACCATTAAATTCAAGGAAATTCTTAAAAGGTTATCAAATCGTGGGAAAATGAAAAGATACTTCCACATGACAAAGAGTTGAAAGATATCAAGAGTAAATTGGAGGAACTATTAGAGTAGGAATTAGTAACTAGGGTATCAAAGTGAAGCATGGAGGGTTGAAATTTGTGAGTTGGAAGGAATAAAAAAGATGATATTGAGAGACAAGGGGAGCATATGGAGGCTAAAGAGCAGAGTTGTGTGCCTAGAAAAGGGTAATGAAAATATTAAATCCTTTCATGGATTTTACAAACATATAAGAATTATAAACACTATATGGGAAATGCAATGGTTGAATGCTTATACTAGCATTAGCTTTAATATTTATCACAAGACAATGTGAAGCAATTCGAGAATAGTTTTAAGGAGGAAAACAAATCCAGAATCATTGATATTGTCTGAATGCGATCCTTCTTCCCAAGCTTTGTTTTGGAGGAAGATAACTTAAAAACTGTGAAAGAAATTACAATAACTAAACTTTAGGAGGTTTTACATTCCTTTAGAAGGACAAGATTCTAGGCCTCATTGGTTGGACTATGGAACTCTTTATAGGATTTTACAATTTCAATGAGGTATATTTGTTGAGATTTATTGAGGAATCTCAATCTATAGGTAAAATCCTTGCTTCTTTTAACACTACTTTCCTCGCTTTAATTCCAAAATCCAATAATCCCTCAAGCTTTAAGTTGTCTCGTCGAATATCATCATGTAATTGTATTTACAAATTAATTTTGAAGCTAGTAGCAAGGAGGGTAAAGGACTTATTATACAAGTCAATACATTTGGTTTTCTCACAAGTAAACAAATTTATGAGGTAATGGGGGTGGCTCAAGAGGCTTCTCATACTACCAAAACCAAGAGGGTGCCTGCTATAGTTATTAAGGTGAATCTTTCAAAGGCGTATAACCATGTGGGTTGGTTATTCTCGAGATGATTGATTATTAATGTGAGATTGGGTAATGAGTCATCTCATGAATGTTTATTTTCTAAGTTTAATCAATGGATTAGCTTTTGAATATTTCAGGCATGGTGGTGGGTTGTGACAACATTGTCACCTATCTCCACTACTATTTTTAATTGTGGATTAAGGGTTAAGCAAGGCCTTGCATGAGGCCAGAGAATCAAGAACTTTTAAAGGGATTTGAGTAGGTAGATATTTATTCATTTCACATTTTCTCTTTAAAGATGACATTTAACTATTTTGTGGTTCCACATGGAGGGATGCTTGCAAACTAAGGGATATCATGGATTTATATTGATCAATACTAGAATGATAGTTAATATTTCAAAGTTGATTATATCCTACTCATGAATCAATATGGAAAAAGGGAACAAGTTTAAAAGGATGTTTCCGTATTCTTATGTGGATTTTCAAATGGGGAAAAAATCTCTATGATTCTAAATCAATCCTAATGATTATATAGAAGAGGCTAGGGATGGATGATTTCATAAGCAAAAAAAATATTAACCTTGTGGGTTAAGATATGGTTGTCAAGAGGGGGAAAATCGATACTATTCAAAATAATTTTGGATGTTATTCTAGTTTGTTGGGTCTCATTATCTTTCATACCCAAACATATCTTGGGACAAGTGAGGAAGCCTTGAGCTTCACTTTTATATCGGTAGGTGAAGGGAAGAAAAAAATCCCTTGTATTTCTTGAAAAAGGCTTGGAATGATGAAGAAGATTGGTGGTTGGGGGATAAAGAAGATACATTGTTTTGCAAAGGCTTTAGTTGCTAAGTGTGCATGGAGGTTGATTGAAGGTAAATGAATATGGTGTAAGGCGATGATGCAAAAATATATCGAGCCATTGACTGTGGAAGAATGGATTATAATAGTTACAAATAATTATGAAAACTCTTATTTTGTATGGAAGGCAGTTGTGATGGCATGCTCCTTAGTGGGCACTTGGCTCATTTGCAATCTAGGTGCAAGAAACAAGTTAAGGATAGGGGAGGACCTATGGGTGGGACACAATGAGGTATATAATATTCAAATGAATATGGTGGATATGTTGAATTTTTGTGCAAATATGTTGATATTTGATCTTAAAAATTTTAAGTGCATAAATATTGAATACTTGAAACAATGAGTCGTTCATACAAATAAAATCATTCAACCATAACACATGATATACCCTGGGGAAAACCTTCAAAACTATGAGGTTGAAAAACCCTAGCAAATCTTCTTAGTATAATTATGAAACATAATAGAGAATGTCTTTTGCAATAACAGATTGCTCTCAGCACCCCAGATGTAAGATACAGGGAGATAGAAACACCCCAGGTGTAGATATGGAGCAATAGATAATAGAAAACAAATGGATGAGATTTGCAATGATTTCAATACAAAAATAGCTTGTCAAAACAATTTCCGTGCAAGGAATTGTGAATCACTTCATGGGGAATTAGCCTCCCATGCAAACCATAACAAATTGCCTTCTTGGAGAATTGTGTTGTGCTCTTGTTTCTTCATTCCTGCAATACATGATGCACTATGGATTTCCTCTTTGAAATTAAATAATACTTTATTGAATTCAGAGTAAACTTGCCTCTTAACTGGATGTAAGATCACTCAGCTAGCAAGCTAACTTAAGTGTCATCATGCAATAGGTGTAACTCAAGTGTCATATTTTAACTAAAGCGTTATCTTTTAGTTTAACTAAAGTGTAATCACGCAAACCACTTTAGTTACTAGTTCATTTTTATTAACACTTTAGTTAGCTATTCTTAACTAAAATAATGATAATTGATTTAACTGGAGTGACCACTGTGAGTTCTCCTTTGATTAATTGATGCGTACATTATTGCTTTAACTCAAGCTTAACAATACTTAACTGATGCATACATTGTTGCTTTAACTGAAGCTTAACAACATTTAACTGATGCATATATTGTTACTTTAACTGAATCTTTATCTGAAGCTTTATCTAGGGAATACATTGTTTTTAAACTTAAGCTTTAAATGAAGCTTGTAACAATTCAAGCTTCACTTTAATCAGCTAAAGTTATCCCATGTGCAATTCAAATTCTCTTATTCTCTATGCATTATCTTTATATCTTGTTTTTTACTACATGGTCAATATTTGCTAACTTTGTTGGGATTATTATGGAAAATTAAACACACACGAGACCAATAATTGGAAGAATAACATTACATTCATTAATAAATATGAAACATGTAATACAATGGTGTTACAAATAGGAGAATTCGAATGCCTAAGATAGGAAAATCACCACTAGAGCTCACTAATGCAACTCCAACTCACTTAAACATTTCACAACCATTTAACTATTTGAGTCAGGTGAGCAAAGATGCCCTACTTTCCTCAGATCATGCAGAGTTGCTTTAGGATGACTAAGAGTGATCTAAATGATGGAAATTAGAACATAACTGAACATAATTGAATACCTACTAGGGTCAACTGCTGGTGGCACTCATAGTGGGTTCCTAATTTATAGGGATCCATCAGTGGAGCTCCTAAAATCACACAGATAGGCGCATTGAGTGGTAGGTGGCCCCCAGGTAAGTCCCCCATGCACTAGTGAAGTGGTAATGACCTCCTTAGTTAGGAAAAGACAAATAAACTATGGTAGAAAAGGGAGGATTAATTGATAATCCCAACAAATTTTAATTATAATCATATTGGATTATACTAAGAAGATATGTTAGATGTTGTAATCATATTATATTGCTCCATACCAAATGATCATATACTAAATTAATTCACTCCAGAGGTGGCCAGTCTGTAATGGAGACTTAATAGCAATTGGTGACCATGGTTAGTAATACATCACACAACATTAATGATGCATCATGTAAAGCATTTACCTCTATAACTGGAGGTCCACATGAGAATCTGACTACCTCTATAACTGGAGGTCCATCCCATGGGTAGCTACTATAACTGGAGGTCCATATGAGAATCTTGACTTAACACACAAGGTTGGAGCCTTGTCCAACATGACTTTACAACATGATCACTTTGACAAATCAAATAATTCACCTCAACGCATAAGGAATAACCTTTATATATAAGGCTTAGTCATTATTTAGTCCAACTCAAGAATCTACTCCAAGTGCCTGAGTCCAACTCAGGATCCCTACGTCAACACATGAGGCCCAATCCTGGCTACACAAGGTTGTCTTGGAGAATGACTCATTATGTTGTATATTTATCACTCCCTCTTAGTGAGGGAGGCATTCTCTGCCATGTCAAGCTTGTCTTTGAATTACTTATACTTTGTCATTGACAGAGGATTTGTTAACACATTTACAATCCGGTCATCAATAATAATGTATTGAAGACTTACCTCTCTGGACCATGTCTTTGATGAAGTGATACTTCATCTCAATGTGTTTCGACTTATAATGAAACACGGGGTTTTCAGAAAGCTTGATGCAACTTTAAGTGTCACAATGAAAAACTGTAGACTCGAGATTTTAACCCAAAAAGTAGCTTCCCAAGCCACATTGCTTCTTGACATGTAGCGCTTTCCACAATATACTTTGCTTCCATGGTACTAGCTGAAACACACTTTGCTTCTATGGTACTAATCGCAATACACTTTTCCTCTGCAGTACTAACTACAATACACTACGATTCCAATTGGAGTTGGCATAACCAAGTAACTTTACCTCACCACTAGAGGAAAATATGATTCCATAAGCAAAAGTACCTCGAAGGTACCTAAGCACATGATTAATGTCTATGTTTAATCTCATACATGATCTGACTCACAACATAAAATATAACAGGTCTACTATATATCAAGTACATCCAGGGACCAATTAGCTACCTATTTAGACCCATATAGTTTCCTTAAACTAGAAACCATGGGCTTTCAATCCATAATACCAAACTCTTGCAACACATCAAATGTGTAATTTTCTTGTAAAAGGAAAATATTACCTTTCCTTTGTCAATATTCAGCACTTACTTTATCCTTGTTGACTTCTAGAATCTTTTATACTCTAGAGAAGTTCTCTACGAGCTTTCCATTCTCTGTGATGTTCTCCAAGGAATGACCATTTTCAAAGTGGTTTCATTTCCCTTTTCTATCTTACCGTACTCCATTAGCCAACTATATGGCTATCTAACCTCTCCAAGAGGTTTAACCGCTCCCCAACCATCTTGAATGTAACTCACTCAAGTATCTGATAGTCACCGATAGCATCGAAGACCTTGACTATTATATAATAGTCACATGAGGTCTTGACTATGGCTCTACTCATGTGGGTGCACTCCACATGAGATACGACAACCCCTGGTTGAGTCATGTACCTTGACTAACCGACATATGAGTCAGGTATACCTACATGACTAATATGAGTTATGTATAACTGAGTTATTTATCTACTACATGGCTTAATTGAGCCATGTACCACTGCATAGTTAATCTGAGCCGTATTACTGTATGGCTTAACCGATGTCTGATCCATGTACCACTACATGTCTTACTGGTAGGGAGAACTTTTGAGTTATGTCCCACATGACTACTGGTGGGGAGAACTTCTAATTCATATCCCACATGAATTACTGGTGGGGATATTCTCTATCCCCTATTGCCTATGGAGAAACATCAATACTCCCTCTCAACTAGAGGAGTTATTATGTACTACACTAAGTTTGTCCCATAAGTACTCAACCTTACTTTGGACAAGGCTTAGTAAGTATACCGACAATTTACTCATTTGTGGATATGTACTAGAGTTGCACTGCTCCTTTATGCACCATGTCTTGTATATAAACTGCCCGAGATATATCTGAGTCCATATCCAAATGTACCATGTAGGTACCTCAACACATGTTTTGTTGTACATGTCTATCTAATGACTACAACGCATATATATGGCCTGGTGCTAACCAAGTACATTTAGGTTATACTCAACTGACTATGAGATCCTCTAAATATGAAGAAAAATCAGCTCAGATTCATCATTATATGTGTGACCATGGACTTATAGTCCATCCTCCTGAATCTCTTCAGGATCTCTACTGTGTATTTTCCTTGATTGAAGAGAATTTCATCTGGTTTATGCCACACCTCTAATCCCAAAAATCATGCCAAGTTTCCTGAATATTACAATATGCCTCCTTCTTTATATGAGCACCATGCATATCTTCTTTTAACACAAGGTTCAACAACTACTTCTATTGGTTCTTCGAGAATATTAGCAAATCTAAGAACACTTTTGGATTCTCTTTCTAAACCTCTAAATGGAGAGAACTAGAATTTGGGTCCTCCAACATGGGAGTCTCAAACTCCTCCATGTTTGTATCATACTAAAGATATTTCGATTGCTTGAATGCGACTTCTTCAAGGAAGGTCACAACCTTTGTTCGATCCAATCCTAGGATGCTTTGTCTTTGTCATTACAAATTACAATAAGATATTTTTAGTATATATGTAAATCAAATGTTAAAACAATAAATTAAAACTTCTAAATCAAATTGATAAGAATAACAATTAAACATGTAACAAAGAAATCCATCTAGTATGTCTTACCATTTAGTGAAATTCATGCTCTGCTTCGAAGTTCCCATATTCCCAACAATGTTTTATAGTTTTAGACCTTAAAATTATTTTTCTCATTCCCTTGAAATTTTTGCAAGGGGACCAACATTGTACAATTTTGATTACGCAACATCACAACAAAATGTTATGAGTCATGTGCAAATCCAACCTAGATCTAGATTAAATAACAACTTCACTTAGAATATTTCAATAGATAGAAGAAAAATATGAGAAGAAGAATATTGAGACAAAACTAGAGAAACCACTCTAGAGCATTATTTCCATTGTGCTTATTGAGAAAAAAAAATACAATATATACACCTCCCATGGAGGGAATTCGAGTAGCCCAAGCATTATGAATGGCTCACAAAATGGTAGGCTTAGATTGGACCAATTCACCCATCAATGACATAAGGTCAAGTGTAAACCCTAGATTGGGCCATAACGAAATTCAATGAACACGAGGGACCAAAAGGTGGTGTCATAATGAGGTTCAATGAAGATAGGGACCAAAAGTAGGTTAGGATAGTCAAATAAGTGTGAACACGTCCATCGTGAGGGCACATGAGGTGAGTAGTTGGCTAAGTAGTGGCCATTAACACACATGGTTAACTAGATCATCAAGAGGACACACTCCAACTCCTAAAACAAGGAAATGCAATAAATACCTCATAATTGAAGCATAGAGGGGCACATTGATTCCCTAAATGAAGGAAATGAGTCAAAAAGTGGACAAATGAGTTTTTATGGATGTATCACTATTCTAAGTGGTCCAAAGGTGGACAACTATGGTCCAAAACACTAGGCTAGACACTAGGAGGGCAAATAACACTAGGTAGAACAACATGAAGGTCCATGGAATATATGTGATGGGAATATTGTTCTAACACCCACCTTAATAAAAAAATTGTAGTGAGCAAGCAAAAATAGGGCCCAAGCAAGAAGGCTCATGACCACCCTTTACAACAATTTATTTGTCCATGTCAAAATGAGGAAAGAGGCAAAACCACCGAGGGAAAAACCTCCCTCAAGAATGGACATGGCACGAAGATGAACAAAATGACTTCAACATGTCTTCTTCTTCACTTGAATGAGTTGAATGAACAATTTCTTGGTGAGAGACTTGGTGAATATTTTGTGGCTGCCATGATCATGCATCAATGTATGGTAGACAAAGAACATGTGGAGAGGCCCTTGAAACTCATCATTCGGTGATGGTTGAGAATCATAAGAATATTTCTTGTTGCAAGCATACTTTGCTCTAAAAGTATAATCAATAATGGAAAATATATATATGTAAACTCCTTTAGAAAGAGCATCAAAAGACTCAACAAAATTAACTTCTTGTGTAGCTGCCATGTGATGAAATAAATCATGTGTCCTCTTCCCAAACTCATGAAACACCTTCCTAACTCTGTAAAAATGCTTACGTGGCTCTGAAATTTCAGAATAGGAGTCATATAGAATAGAAAATATCAGAGGTGTAGTGTATCCATGAGTAAATGAGTTTATAGTAGGAAAATAGTGGGCAACCAAGTCACACTAATAGTTGAGCGAACTTGGATGGTCTGGCGACTTGAAATTTGAACCATAGGTGGTGAGATAAGGCCCAAACATGTGGAAAAATAGTCCCCTAAGGGCCAATGACATTTCTGTCCAATTAATGAATGATATGCAAGACATAAAAGCAACATAGTCAAGTGACAAAGTATCATAAACAATAAAATTGTGAGATTTTCCAATTGAAGAACTTGGGGGTTCTGGAAAGAGCTTTCAGAAGACAAGTCATAAACTAGTGAAATATGACTTGTATTGAGAGGAAATTTTAGTGAAGTATTTGGAGATTCTTCCAAGGAAGGGATAGAGGTTTAAGGTTATGATATATTAGAATGTGAATCAGAAACATAAAAATCATAAATAGATACATGAGAAAGAGGCTTGACTCTTGCACCCAATGCATATAAGTGTTTACCATCTTCTTGTTCCAAATCGAGCCTGCACTCTTTTTTTATTGCAAAATATGGAACATCAATATTATTTTCTTCAAATAACTTGGTCATGATGTCCATATTCTTTATGAAACAAGATTTATCATAATGAAAATCTCTGCAATAACCACACTTGGGTTTATCTCTCTTGCTCTTCATCTTCTTGGCTTTCGAATCCTCATAAGTAGAACTTGAGTTTTCTTCATCCGAATGATTCTTCTCCTTCATCTTTTTCTTTGTTTTGGATTTAGAATTTTTTAAATTTGTATCTCCATGAGAAGAAATCACATGGTCCATTGAAGAACTCAAAGACCCAAGTTGCACAAGATCATTGTTCTCTTTGGTGAGCGAATCTATGAATGCATCCAAGGAGGGAATCCTCCAATTTCAAACAATAAGCTTTGTAGCATGGAATGTAAACACAAACACTGAGTATTCGGGACCTAATTTGGACATAATGGAAAGTATTAGTTGCTCCTCTTTCTTCTCAATGCCACATTGTTTGAGTTGAATCACTAGGTTCTTGAACTTTGATACAAGCTCTTCCATGGTTTCGAAACTGCTTGCACTCAATGAGATCAACTCATTCTCCAATAGATGACCTCTCATATCATCTTACTTCCCAGAAAATGACTCAAGCTCGAGCCCTACTTCATTTTGTGTAGAAGAAATTTCAAGATGGAATAGGAGATCTTAAGAGACAGAGAGACAAAGCAAACCATAAGCTTCATGAATCCTATTAAACCACTTAGATTTTTTGGCAACAACATTTGGCTCAGGTTCAAGCCCCATGGTGACTATGTAGAGACCCTTGCTTCGAAGATGGATGATCATGTGGGACTTCCATTCAAATTAGTTTAATGGTGTAAGAATCATGTTTTGATTTAGATCCATATTGTGCACTCTTGGTGATGACAATGAACTGCAAAAAACAATCAAGAAAGAATTGGAAAATTGCTCTAAATTAGACTAGCTCTGATACCATGTAAAATTTGGATTGCACAACATCACAACAAAATGTTCTGAGTCATGTGCAAATCCAACCTACATCTATATTCAATAACAACTTCACTTAGATTATTTCAAGAGATAACATAAAAATATTAGAAGAAGAATATTGAGACAAAACTAGAGAAACCACTCTAGAGCATTATTTCCATTATGCTTATTGAGCAAAAACCAGTACAATATATAGGCCTTCCATGGAGGGAATTCAAATATCCCAAGCAATGTGATTAGCTCACAAAATGGTAGGCTTAGATCGGACCAATTCACCCATTAATGACATAAGGCCAAGTGTAAACCATGTATTGGGTAATAATGAGGTTCAATGAACATGAGGGAACAAAAGGTGGTGTCATAATGAGGTTCAATGAACATAGGGACCAAAAGTAGCTTAGGATAGAAAAATAGGTGTGAACACATCCATCGGGAGGGTGCATGAGGTGAGTAGTTGGCTAAGTAGTGGCCATTAATACACATGTTTGACTAGATCATCATGAGGGCGCACTCCAACTCCTTAAAACAAGGAAATGCAATAAATACATCATAAATGAAGCATAGAGGGGCGTATTGACTCCCTAAGTGAAGGAAAGGACTCCAAAAATGGACAAATAAGGCTTCATAGATGTATCACTAGTCTAAGTGGTCCAAAGGTGGACAACTATGGTTCAAAACACTAGACTAGGCACTAGGAGGCCAAATAACACTAGGTAGAACAACATGAAGGTCTATGGCATACATATGTTGGGAATATTGTTCTAACAAATATTTACCATCATGAAGTTTATCCTTTAACTTAGCAACATTCCTCAAACTTTCCTCGTTTGACATTGATGTTGTTAACAATATAATTTAATCAATGAATTTTTTTAACCCAATAGGAAATTGTTGTAATATTGAGGGCATATTTATTGAAACTACAAAACATTCTATTGTAGATGTCGAGAACGTCACATAATTGTCGACTTGGTATGAAGAGTTCTTATATAATTGTCTTTTATGTGCATGATCATCAGACTAGATGTACATTAATTTGGTCAACAAGAGGGTTTGTTGACCTTTTCAAAGACAAAAATAGTCATGTAACATTCACACTATACCGAATTATAGAAGTTGAAATTTTGACATCCATATTGGATCATAGGAATTAAGATGTAAGTGGGGGTTAAATTAAAAAATATAAATGAATTTTCGACAAGACGTGCAATTTCAGCCATCATTGTCGAAAAATACGATGAAATTCACATCCAATTGTAGTAGTGGAAGCCAACAATATTAAATATGTTTTGATTAAGTAAACATTGTTGGGCATGTTGGTATTATGATTGTTTTTTGTGAGGTTCGACATATTAATTCTTTAATTTTGCATACAGTTACTATTTCATGCTTATTTAATAAGACCTTTTGAAATACATTATACCATGCAATTTGTTATTTGTAGATCTTGAGGCATTCTATTATTATTGTTATTGATTGATTGTTATATTCGAGTTGGCATTTTTGTTATTGACTGATTGTTGTTTCGATAAATGACTAGAAGGGTTGTTCGGTTCATTATGTTTAGTTCAATATGATGTTGAATCAATTTATCCATATACGAGTATCTTATTTGGCCTTATGGTGTATATATATTTTCCAAATGGAAAATATTTGTCACTTTAAATAAAAAGTGATTATAAAATGTTCTAGAGGAGCTTTTCATTATTTAAGGACCGAAAATCCTCTTGACTCCAAAACATCTTTACAATTTCAGTATCCAAGCATTGCCTTCAGATCTTTACAAAATAATAAAGGCTCTTGAGTTATGAGCCTGTTTTGAACCTTGCCATAGTCATAAAAATGGAGTTATGGCATATATATATATATTCAACATTTTTATTTCATATTTTATTATGTTCTTTTAATTTTCTTAATCATACTAACATGGTTTATAGGTTTTATGGATATTAAATATTTGTAATGATTCCCTCTGTAATGTGTTATTTTGTGCATATATCCATCTAAATAATAGATTCATTAAACATTGAGAATGATTAAAACAAACTTAAATGTGATTTTCTTGGTGCTTAACATATTTTTTGGCAATGTATATTTCATTAAACTCATAGTTTATTTTTTTAATATTATAGCCTTTCTATCCTTCTTTTTCCTCATTGAATATATAGTCATTATACACATGAAACATCATACCTTACCCATGATGAGTTGTTTACAATGTCCCAAGGACATGTAGCAATTGTGTAGAGCTATTAATCTCATTGCACAAGCATCTTAATTTTCTGTTTCCATATAATTTATCTAGGTATGAAATTAATTTATTTTTCTTATTTATTTGAAACTAGTTTATGTAGGATGAGCTTACTAAGTTAACCTTAAATACTAAAATCTCCACTCCTTTTAAGAGGTACGATGATTGATAATGTTTCAAATGTCTAGTTGTGTAACAAGAGGTAATAGAAATACTCGTGCTAGGAATTTCTCTCCTAAAGATAACTTAGGTGATTCAAGAGGGTTGGTTGGCAGTGTGAATGGAGTAAACATCTGACTCGTGATGAATGGGGTGAATTTGAATATGAATCTATAGCATACAAGTATAACAAAGTTTGCAATATGTTCACTATGCAAAAATTTCACAGATGATATCATGAACATGCTGTCATTACATTTGTGTCACTATACTCAAGATCCATTTCTATTATTGGATGTTTAAATAAGCATATTCCTTTGATCAAGCTTATTTTTCCACCCTTCCAAAAACATATTACTAGAGGATTTGTTTTTGAAGAGAAAGTAGGGAAACGTCTTGCGCATGTATGGACTACTTATTATTGTTCTAGCGGAATTTGGAAACTTTAATCTTATTTGGAATTTCTATTGTTAAGAAATTAATTTAATTTTATGCAATATAGGTGGTCAATAATCCAAGTTTGTATAAGTTGGATGTATATTGGAGATGGAATAACAACTCATTTTCCTTTGAGTATCAATTATTTGAAGGATCCAGTGATTCCAATAGAGCTAGAAAAGTATGAGAAATTAGTGAAAAGCACCTTGGACTTGCTTAAGGTTCTCTTATTTTGTCATTATTATATGTATAATAGCCAAGACAAGATATCAAATATTGTTATGTGATTTGTAAGTTGGAGGATTTTGTTTCATGAATAAAAATCAAAAGAGATACATAAATCATTTACTCAAGAGTTTTATGCATGCTTTCAGTACAGAGCTTACTTTTGTAGCGAGTTGTAGCGAGTGAGCTTTCAAATTTAGATCATATTGCCACAACTTATATTCTTTTAATTGTCAATTAAATTAGTTAACTTATTAATAATTATATTCTTTTAATTGTCAATTACATTAGTTAACTTATTAATAATTGTGTATATTTATGAAGCAATCTTAGTTCTTAGAATTCATTATCATATTGTCTCTAACATTTCTAGATATGAACTCAAAATATTTGGTTACCAAGGCATTGCATTTCCTATCTTGGAACAAAATTTGTCTAAAGATTGTAACTTCTATGATTAGAAAACATCACAACTCTCTTATTGAATAATACCACATCATCTTTAATTAAAACCATTCAAATTTTATTATGAGGCTTCACTAGGTATTGCAATATTTAATGTCATCTTCGGTTGACTTTGATCTTGATTTAATACAAGTAGGCTTCTTAAGTTTTGACATTTTATGCCTTCTAAGCTGATGACTATTGATTTTAACTATTTGTAAACATGTATTCCTTTTTTCTCATTACACCAAACCATTTTGACCTTAAGATTTTTTTTATGTTATTAAACTATCTTCATATCTATATGAAGACGAGCTACATACAAATAATGTCCATGCGTCTTTAAGCCTAAGTAGACCAAAAGGAAAAGAGTTGAAAGTTACTTTGCAAAAAGCTAGAAGGCAGTTTGTTGTCAAATGTAAATAGTTGGCAATGTAAAAACTTCGCAATGTATAACATTTTTTTGATAAAGGCATTACGCATCACATTAAACTTGTATACTCTCATAAGCATAAAAGGTTAAATATATCTATCTAAGAATTGTTCATATGTATCTAGACTTCTAATCATATCTTTCTTTTTTAAGAGGAACAGATATGGATTTTGTTTAAATAGCAGTGGTAAATCCATTGTAAAAGAGTCTACATCAAACCAAGTATGTTGTCCGAAGGCAGAATCCAAAAGACACATAACTTCACTTAGTTAAATACCAAAGCCTAAAAAACTATTGAGATTGATAATCATATGACATACAACACTGATAATTCAAGACTCTTACAAAAACCCGAGGTAGAGAAGACTCGAAATTCATGCTTATGTCTTCCATGATGCTGAGAAGACGATTCCGGCGGGGCTTGAGGACCGTTAACCTTCTCCAATGCTATCTTTGAAATCTGCAACTCCAATTTTTCAAAACAGACTTCCAATTCTGTCAAAAGCACCAACATTGCCTATTCAAACTGCGAGAGGGACTCAACAAATTCCTCCCTGGTTTTGCTTATACCATTATCCACCATCTCCAATCTATGACCACCTTCTTCATCCAGATGAAGTAAATAATGTTTCTGATCACTCAACTTCCTTTGAATATCCCGCAGCCCAACTTCCAACAATGAAGGAGGATCACCAGGTGTGGTTACCTCTGAATTGGAGGCCATTAGGACAGGAATCTCTCTAGACTAGAAATTAACAGCATAATCACCCTTCTGCAACCAACAAACCAGACGATACTCTGCAATTTTGGATGGCCTGATTATCCAAATGGTAGCTTTAATACCTTCTCTGACACCCATATTTCCTAGAAACCTGACAGAATTCATCACACGGTCCGCACAAAGGAGAACAAGAGATGAAGGACATTGGCTAAGGACCATGACGCAGACAATCTCGCTCTAAGAAAGACAAATTGACGTCAAATATATATGAATCAAGCGCATATCTCTAAAAACCATGCTCTCATGCCTTTCACCACGCGCCCACACACTCCAAATGAAACTGCCACGATCCGGCCTGTGGGGTGCCATTAAAAGTTGTTGCCACCTAGCCAGTCCGCATGAAGGGCCCTTTAATTCGTTGTCAGTAGTCCTATGGGATCTTAAAGTTGGTAAGCCTCCCATTCAACCTTATAGTCCCTTTGCCTAAGGGAGATGCAGCGTTTACCTCCACATCTGCCACCTCATTTATACTTCTTAAGATATGATAAAAAACTATCTTTTTGAAGACTTTGGCAATTATTATACTTCTTAAGATATGATAAAAAACTATCTTTTTGAAGACTTTGGCAATTATTATACTTCTTAAGATATGATAAAAAACTATCTTTTTGAAGACTTTGGCAATTATCTGAATTTTCACAATTATCTGTTGAAGCTTCATTTGGCTAGGAAGAGAATTTGTCACCAGGGCGTGGATAATTAGTTTACAGTCCCCAAACACAATAATGTCATCTAGGCCATAAGCACGAGCTTGAAAAAGTCCTTGCCATAGGGCAAGTGCTTCGGCTATGTTGTTAGTCTCTTCTCCGAGACCCCAAGAGTATGACCATTTATGAACTTCATCGGGGCCAACTAGAACCCCTCCCCCTCCTGCCTCCCCTAACTTCTAATCATATCTTATTTTACACTATGCAATGCCTTTATGGCATATAAGGGAATTTATTAACTCTCCAAGTGTTAAATTATAGATGGGAAGTAGACTATAAAAATTTGTTAACAAACATGAATTTGAGTAACATATTTACATTGCCACTGTGTACTTTAGCATTAGCCTTGGCAATGACAATACAACTTTTCGCTCTTTTCCTTTTGACTACTTAGACTTCAAGGTTCACGGACATTGCTATTATGCTGCTCTTGTTTTCCACAAGTGAGTGTTACGTATTTAAATTACACAAAAACCATTAAAATATTACAAAAAGAGTTGTAGTTTTGATTAAATTTTAGAGAATAAACACACACACAAAATGAAATTCAAGCGATGTTTTTTCATATTTGTGAATGGAATTCCTAATAAACATGTGTCCATAGACTAATCTCCTTCATTAAGGGGGATTTGAACTAAGCACAAAACTAGCAAAATTCCCAACAACATTACTAACAATCATTGAGCTAACCCTTTGGCTATTTTTTTCCAAGAAAATAATCTAATGGGAAAACCCA
The DNA here is from genome assembly GCA_001517045.1 of Pseudotsuga menziesii. NCBI lineage: Eukaryota > Viridiplantae > Streptophyta > Pinopsida > Pinales > Pinaceae > Pseudotsuga > Pseudotsuga menziesii. Next base: position 81,047 of record LPNX010753839.1, read on the forward strand.
ATGGATGCTTCCCCGCATTTTTGGACATCATCTCCAGTAATTCCATCAATGTATATTAGTATTCCTATTAACCAAAGGGGATTTCAGATGGGCACCTACCAACATGAAACTATATGAATGCCTAACAACATTGACAACAAACCAATGAATTGACCCCTTGGACTCCACATGGTATATATTTGTGAGTACTTGTAAATTGAATTATATTAAGATAAACAACAATAATTGACATGGAGGATTTTTAAAACCTAAATTAAAATTAACTAAACTATAAACAACAAACTTATACTTGTAAGAAATTTTGAACTACAATACATAGTTAACTAGATCAGAACCTTACTATTAAATATGCATTGATTTATTTATAATTTATATGTAAAAAATTAATAATATTTGAGAAGCTATTGTTACAAGCAATTTTTTTGAAAACAAAAGGTTGAATCCCTGAATTTATTTGAAAAAACCACATTCTTATTAATATTTACAACCTTATAATTATTTGTCTATATAACATTAGTAACTTGAGGGATCGAAGGCGAGACTAGGTAGAGCCAGGGTTCAAGTTGGTCAGTCTCAGATCATCCCTTTGGGCATTAGTGGAAGCGATGCAGGCTCTATTTCATATGGTGTTGCACTTGGGCACTTGAAGACTCTGTAATGGGCTCTAAAGGGGGGGCATCGACCACTACACCAGAAATATAATCATTCAAGAGGATAATTGCAGCCCAAGGGAAACAAAAATCCCTATATTGCAATCAATATTTGTCAATAAATTAGACACAATCCTAAAAGTTTCCCTACCCCGATGCAACCAAGGAAAATGGTGTTATCCCTAACTGAGAAAGGGTTAGTAGGTTAGTTCATAGGAATCTATCCTTCCTTGAGATCAATGGAGATGTAGTTTCAAAATAACTTGCCACCCTTGATAAAGCATGAAGTGGGCACCTTCTTTGTGGGAAAAGTCTTCTTTGTCATCCAATTTGAAACTAAAGAAGACCAAGATTTGATCTCCTAAAATGACCCATACTTTATGGGTCTAAGAGGAATTTACTTTAAAAAATGGACTCCAAACTTCAATCCTACCCAGGAAATTCCCTCTATTGTTCTTATGTGGTCCACCTTCCCCAACTTGATCCACTGCTAGAACGATGACTCAATGAAAGTTGTTGGAAATGTGTTGTGGAAATACATATATAAAGCGAAGCCAAAATATCATTTCTCGTGTGCAAGAATCTATGTGGAAGAATATTTGTAGGTTGGATTCTTGTAAGTAATCAAAATCAGAGTTGATAACTAGACTCGCATACGACAACTGGATTATGAGAAACTCCCCTTTAAATGCATAATTTGCCACGAGTATGACCATTTGTATAAGGAATAAAAGAAAGACCAACTTGAACCCAAAGAATTAGAACCTGGAGCAAATTGGACAATGGTTAAAAAAGGGGGGGTTGAAAAGGCAAGAGCAGAGGAAACTAAAACCCCCAACAGGGAGATCCACCTGACAATAAAACCATTCATTGTCCTCCAACGAGAAATTAGGGGAGAAGATGCACTAAAATAGGTATGAAATTCTTTTGCATTCTAAAGATGACCTAATGGAAGAAAAAATGGAACAAAAACTCTAGGGGAAGGGGAAGATCCACTGAAAGCAAGAGAAATTAGAAAAGATTCACAAGGAAGGATAGACATGGGGGGGAATCAGAAGGTAAACCATCCTAGATAGAAAGAAGACCTAACCGATTAAGGAACCCCCATGTAAGAATCTTAAGAAGCCACAAAAGACATGAATGTAGAGAGGGACACTATATCCAAAAAAGGAAGGCGATCAAACAAAGAAGTTAGGTACGAAGAGACAAAAAGAGAGAATATAATGGGGACCCAACCAATTTTGGAAAAATTCATGAATGAGGTAATTCAAGGTACCAAAAAAACTAGAAGACAATAACCTACAGAATAAAAAAGAGGTTCTATTAGCAACCTTGTTAAATGATGAAGATCATCTCTTGGAATAGTATGGGTATGGGAAGCAGGAAAAAAAATGAATCCCTAAAATACCTCATTAGGATGGGAAAACCAAATGTCCTATTGATTCAAAAGACAAAACAAGAGGAACATGAGGTCCTAAAAAAGATGGAAATATTAGGAAAAGAAATCAAGGTGTTGCAGTCAATTCCAGAGGGGCCTCAAGAGGAATGGAAACCCTTTGGGATGCCTTATTATTCAAAATTGTCATTCCCAAGCCACTCAACATTGGATCTTGAGTTCATTGGTGAATATCCATACCCAACGAAAGGTATCAATTTTCAATTTTTATATATTAGTTGTTTATTTAGAGAAAAATGAATGTTGGAACTCCCTAAAGAATTGGGATAATCATGATCAAAACCCAAATATTATTATTCCTATGGACTTTAACATCACTATAGCCTCAATTGAAAAAAAGGGAGGCTTGAATATTAGGGATTCATTTAGAGAATTTGCAGAAGACCTCATACCACAATGGGACCTAGTAGATGTCAGACCAAAGAGGAGACTCTTTACACGGACTAATAAAAGACCAAGACCTAAACACATGGCATCCAAGTTGAACGGATTTCTTGTGCATAGATCCTTCCTAATGGAAGACCTCGCATTGTCTCCAAAAATTCTCAACTCAAGTGTCTATGATCATAAAGAAATTTCTCTTTCTAGGAGAAAAGCTCAAAACTTAGGGACCTATCTACTTCACAATTAATAAAGCGTTAGGAAAAAAGAAAATTTCCAACAAATAGTGGCATAGGCATGGTGTAAATATGTGTGTGCATCCCTCTTCATTCGGGAAGAAAAAATCAGGAACACTAAGTGGAGCCTGGATGTTTGGGAAAAAAATAGCAACTCTTTGGTCATTGGAAAGAAGCATAAGCAATAAGAACTAGAAACCTTTGAAGCATCCCTCAAATAAAAATAAATCTTAGAAGAGGATTTGCAAACTGAATAACATATTCAAGTAGAACTCCACGTAGCCCAACACCAAGAAGAGGATTGGAGGCTTAAGTCTCATAGCTTATGGCTTGAGGCAATAAACATAAATACCCCGTTTGTCCACAAAAAAACTCAGATGAGATTTCATAGGAAGACGGTAAATGAAATCCAAAGGGGAAATGTGGAAAAAATAATTGAGTTTGATCAAATAAAAGAGGATCCTTCTAACAGTTCAATAAGTTGTACCAAGTAGAAGTAGAAGAGAGTGAAGAATTCCACTAGGAAACACTCAAGCATATTCCACAGCTAATCAACAAAGAGATCAATCAGACCCTCGCCTAGAAGGTCACATAGGAGGAAATAAAAAAATCAATCTAGAATATCGAGTTTGAAAACGCCCAATCCCTAATGATTTTACCATTCATTGTTACCACCTAAGTTGGATATCATAAAAAAGGACCTTCAGAGGAAGCCAAAGGTCGAGGGTGCTATTAACTCTTCCTTTTTGGCCCTCATTTTAAAAGAGATACACCTGACATCTTTCGATAGATTTAGGCCCATCTCCCTCTACAACGTTCAATACAAGATCCTCGGAAAGATAATTGCAATCAAGCTATAGAAAATCATCCCTTCCATCATCTTGATTAACCAAGGAGGATTTGTCAACCAAAAAAAGTGCCAAAACAACATCATCATGGTGCAAGAAACTATACACACCAGTCAACAAAGTCATGAAAAATATATGGTCTTCAAACTTGACATGGCAAATGCTCTGTTTCAATGGCAGACCCATCATCTTAGCCACAGCCAAGAGAGCCCATAGCACCAACTTGCTCAGCTCTAGTATTTGTAGAAGGCCCACAGCCCAGCTTGAAGGAAAGTGTATGGGACATGCTAATGGCTATAAAGATCCCTGCCCCCCCCCCCCCCCCCCCCCACCACTTTGATTCAGCAGCTGCACCATCAAAAAAATCCACAGGGATACACCAGTACTAGAGTAGCTCCAATGTTCCTTATCTTTGTTTTTACTTCAGGTAGAGGATAGAACTGAAAAAAGTGATCAATTTGATGCAAGGTATCCTGACATATAGCCTGCTTATCTTAAAAAATGCTCATGTTCCTGCACCTCCAAATACACCAGTACACAAACATAGGAATATAACTATAAACAACATGCACCTTATAGTTCGAAAGTTATATACTATAACTATTATAAAATTGTGTATAATAAAACATGAATTTTTTTTGTAAAAGAATAAAAGTTAAGTGGGTTCCTAATTTTTGGTTGCTTTTCATTGGCCACTTATATCTTTTTCTTACTTGCTTTAAAAAAAAAAAACTAAAAAAAAACAATAACATAAATGGGCAAAAGTCAAGATGATATTATAGTGTATTATAATGTATGTCAACATTCAAAGGAAAAATTTCCACGTAGCTATTGTTGGCCTACATTGTCTTTTCTATGTTGAATCATGATGACTTTTCTATAATTTTGACATTAACATAAAATTTTGAAATATCTGCATTTAAAAGTGTAAAAACAATGTTCAATTTCAAAGGTATATCGAAGAGTATTCATAGAAATTGAGAGGTATGCAAAGGTATATCCAAGCTATGCTAAGGTATATCCAAGAATATCCATAGAAATTGTAAATATAACTATAAATACTTCTTTGGCACAAATAAAATTACAAAACAAAGTATAATAAAACCAATACAATACATAAATGCCTATATTATAAATATATTTAAAAATATTTCTTTAGCACAAATAAAATTGCAAAACAAACTATAATAAAACCAATACAATATATAAATGCCTATATTATAGACCAAAACATAATCAAGTCCAACATCCACTAAGACTATAATATTAATCCTCGCCCCTAGTATTTGTGTTATGTGACATGTGTCCCAAGTCTCCATCATGTTTAATTGTTTTGCTACAAAAAATAACTCTATGCATGCTAAATGCAAAAAACTAAATTTTGTGAGAAGAATCAAGTATAGGTTTTTTATTTGATATAATTTTTAACAAATTCTTATGTAAAATTTTGGTAAATATAATGTAATAAGCAATGCAATAGTTAATATTGTATTTGTTGAAATATACATGATTATATACTCTAATTCATGGAACAAATGTAGAAATGTTGATGAAACCTTGAGAGAAAATGTAATACCCCATGACATTTTTTTTATTTTTCATGTTTTGAAAATTATTATTTTTATTATGTAATGAGTTATGAAACTCAAAGACCGAAATGGCATTTGCACAAACAAACATTTGTATTTATTTATTAATAAATAAAATAACACTTGGAGAACTCAACTACATGAGGGGACACCAACCATGGCACCAAAGAACATGTGTAAGCAAGCTAGAGTGATTGATACAAATCAAATCCAATCCAAAGCTCAACCACCAGACAAGATCCTAAATCATAGGGATTTAGGGATCTGATTGGAGATTTGATTGGGATGGCATAAGACCTGGGCAAAGCTATTTATATGAGTGCACTGGAATAGCACAGAACACCGTGTTGTGCATGGGAAAAACGGTTTTTCTATTTGTTATAAGTCCATCGTGAGAACTTGTTACAGACTCGAGGTTGAGTGCCGCAAGAAAGTGTCTTGCTATTCAGGTGCATGGTTGGTGATCCAGCTTGGGGGTGGAGCGAAGCAAACTGTTGAGTTGATGCCTCCTATGGTTGAGAGGAGTTGATTCTCCAAGTGTTTTTTGTTGTTGTTACATCTAATTCAAGTAAGTAGATATGATAACCTTCTTATTCATGGATCGATAAATCTTCACTTTATGAAAAATATAATTGGATAATGCTTAGTAATCAATGGTGTATTTAAAATTTATTTGAATGAAAAGATTCTTGTTTCCAAATGATAAGCCTTCTCACTTTTAGATCCGTGAATCTGCATTTTCTTTGAGAAAATTATGATTTGTAGAGGGCATATACATGTGTTAATGTTGTTAAATACATATGTGTCAATGTAGATTTGAATTCGTTTTGGGCTACCTGCGTTAGATCTTATTTTACTGCTGGATATATATACTTATCTGTCCATCGAGATAAGAATTTGTTTTCAATACCTTACTGGTTTCTGATTTTAAATCTCTGTATGCATTTGATTTTTTTTTTTTGGGATGATAACTAACAACCATGTATCTACGCTTGATATAATACCTTCTTAAAAAAAACCAAATCGAAACCCTGGTTTGTGTGCATACATTTTCCCTACCAGAGTGCGATCTATTAGTCTGTTAGCGATTTTTGAATTGGTTTGGATTTGATAAAAAGGTCTGCGTTGGACTCTTTTGGTTTCCTTTTCGTTCTGCATTATTTATATATAGATACCGTAATATTAAATACCTAGGTCGGTTACACGATTCCCTCGCTTTTTGTGAAAGATATAGCTCGGGTCTAATGTCTCTCTGCTCCAAACTCTCTGCAACTTCGCCATGGTCGCCAATCGCCTAGCTTCTATACCCTCTCTTTGGGTTGCTAGTTCCTCGACCAAGTTAAACCTATTTTCTTTTCACTTACGGTTAATTTTTTTTTCCGGAGATTTCTCCTTGATAGAGAGTATCGGCGTTTACTTGAAATGGCGGTGAAGCTCCTTTTTCGGGAAATGAAAACTTATCTCATGGCGGTAGGTGCTCCATCACTGTTGATCAAATTTAGATGAAACTTGAGATAGTGCACCTAAAAATATAACTTATGGTGGTCGTGCGAATTGAATCGAGATGAAGCTGCAGATACTGTCTAATCTTTGCCTTGATATCATTGGTAACGATGCATTTTTTGTTTTATCAAGAAAATACCGTTTTTTGTTACGGTGAAAAGTTATGTTTATATAATTACAAGTTATGTTGGAAAAAGTGATAGGATGACTTTTGTAAGCTAACTCAAGATATGTAGTAGTTAAGTTTAGAAAGTTTATAAAAGCACCGTTAGTTTTAAACTTAAAATGAGCCATAGTCTCCAATGACTGTCATTTGCTTAAGTAAATATCATGATGTTGATTGATAGTGTTTCCAATAGGTATGTAATAGTTATTATTATTTCTGTAACTCAGTTTTACATAATTGAACTTCAATATATTGGGTATTATAATTTCAATTGTATTGTTCAAAAAACTCAAATTATGTATCAAGTTTATTTACATGGATATATTTATAAATCAGATTTATGAATAAATTGATTATATACCATAATTATTTGTATTGTTTGTAAACCGAATTCTAATATATATATAGGTTTCCTTTTTGGGTTGATATATCCAATCTATAATTCGAATAGCGGTATTACATTGGAAACAAAGTATACCATTCTGTAAGATAGATATTTATAAAGGGTTTTTGGAGGGTTATTTTGGATATAAGTTTTTTGTTGTAAATATTGGATGTTAATTTCTTTATGAAAGTGAATGTTAAGTTCTTATAGGTGAAATAAATAATTTATTTTATTTGAATAAAGGAAGGGATGCTTTTTTGAAGATGAATGCTCTGCAAGTGCTCGGTGGATGGTAGAAGGTTTTTTCAGAGCCTTTGTAGGTCGGTGGAGTCCCATCAGCAAAAATCGAGATGGTTCCTGCTCCTCCTCGGGAGGAGAGGGACCACGGGAGCCCAGAAGATGTGGAGGTAGAGACAACCACAATGGGATCAGATAAGGACAAAGGAAAAACAGTATTCAATGCCCAAACAAATGCCAAAGCCGGGGAAGGGTGCAGTGGAACAAGAAAAGAGGAAGTCATTAATTAGGGTACAAGAAGGACGGGACAGTGTGTCCCAAAATCCAATACGGTCCCTCGACTACAGATCAAGTCAGACAGAGTCAGGGAGGAGATTCAATATATGAAGGAAAGGGCCCTCATAGGCAAATTCGTGGGGATCTGGCCCATGGAAAAGATGTTGGTGGGTTGGATAAACTCTACATGGAAACCCCAAGGCCACTATGACCTCCAGTTGGGAGATAAAGGCTTCTTTACCATCATATTCTTCAACGAAGAAGATAGAACTAAGATCTTCGAGAATGGCCCCTACTTTTTCAACTCGGCAGGTCTGTTCCTGAGACCCTAGAAAGAACGTTTCGACCTAAATAAAGAAAACCTGACCATCGCTCCAGTTTGGATTAGAATGTATTCCCTACCTTCAGAATATTGGAAGGAAGAAATTCTTATAGACATAGGGAACACCCTGGAAGGAAGAAATTCTTACAGACATAGGGAACACCCTGGGTACCTTCATCAAAGACTCTGAACAAACGAGACAAAGGAAATACATCTCGTTCACCAGGATATGCATCTACCTGGACATCTCAAGAGATCTACCGGATGGAATAGAGCTAACATGGGAAGACGAGGAATGGTTTCAAGCCATAGACTATGAGCAGATCCCATTTAGATGCAGGCGTTGCCATGAACATGGACATTTGTTCAGAGACTGCCCCCAAATTAAGAGATCATGTGGGAAGCAAGAGCTAGACCAATTGGACGCGGAAGGTTTTACCAAAATCCAAAACAAAAAGAAGCAAGCCAGAAAGACTTCGGGTCCTGATGTCCACAAAAGGGTGCAAACCCAAAACCGGTTCGCAACCCTTCAAGAAGATCAACCATTAAAAAAGGCCAAAGCTCAGACAACAGATTTGCAGGACAAAAACCCAAGTAATTATCAAGGGGAAGAGGATAAAGAAATATCAGGAGAGGCCAAGAATCAAGTCCCACTGGTTTCCCCTTGTATTATGTCTGCTTCTCTGGAGGGCTGCTCCCGCATTCGGCCTGAGGAATTCCAAGCAGAACCAGGATTAGGGGATGGTGCCTTAGAAGCAATGGAGGTAGGAGATCTAGACCTTGACAGAATGGAGGCAACTTGCTCTTATTAAGAACTAGCAAAAATCCCCCCACAACAAGTTTCTCTTCTAGAGAAAGCGATCATTCAAGCCAAGAATGCAAATACCCTAGGAGTAGTGATAAAATCTCTCAAAGTCATAGATGGTAAAGGGAAACACTCAAAAAAAGACAAAAGAGGAAGACCAAGTAATATCCAGAGAATCAAAGCTATAGGAGAACAACTGGTGGCTTCAGGGCAGTATCCAACCATAGATGCAGCCCTTTTCCCCCCATTTAATCCTTATTAATGCAGATTACAACCTGGAACATCAGAGGTTGTAACAACGCGCTAAAGAAGCACATTCTGAAAAGAAGAATAGATAAGGATAATTCAGGGATTATTTTCCTTCAAGAAACCAAATGCTTGGGAGAAGAGTTAGCAAAGATAACCCAAAAAATCTGGAAGGGATGTGAATCTGCCGCCATTGATGCTAGAGGAGCGGTTGGGGGGATGGGCATTCTATGGAATCCCCGCATAGTGACCTTATCGGGGTTTCCTACCATCACCTTTTCTATTTATGTTGAGTTCCACATACTCGACACCCGAATTCGAGGATTCATATCCAATGTCTATGGCCCTTCGAAGGTGGACCAGAAGCAGGCTTTTATCGAGTCTATCACAGACCTAAAAACCCTTGCTCAGAACAGAGCATGGATTATTGGAGGTGACTTTAACCTGATAAGGAATCTCGACGAAAAAAAAGGTGGCATCCGCAGTCTAAACTCGGCCAGCACTCTTTTTAGTAACACCATTTCTGACCTGGATCTGATTGATGTCAGAACGACCAACGGTATTTTCACTTGGAACAACAAACAATCTGGAGACAGAGGCATTGCCTACAGACTTGACATATTTTTGCTATCTGAACCAGTCGTGATGGTTGGAGGAAACATTCGAGCAGTTGTCCACCCAGCAGCAGGCTTAGATCACTGGCCCATAACTCTGGAATGGGAGAATGCGGGAATCCACCCTCGAAAGCCTTTTCATTTTGAAAAATTCTGGCTCCTACACCCAGACTTCCAAGAGAAACTCAAAGATTGGTGGGAAAACTCACCCCCTATCAGAGGCACCCGCATGTATCAGTTCCAACAAAAGCTGAAACAGCTCAAAGACTGCATTAAAAAATGGAACAAGGACTCCTTTGCCAATATTTTTCAAGAAAAGCATGATCTAGAGAAATCCCGCATCAAGTGGCTTCAAGAAGGGGAACGTAACACCGATTTTTTCCACAAAGCAACCATTCCACATAGGCAGGGCAATAGATTGGACAGACTAAAGAAGGAGGATGGGAGTATTACTGAAACCCAAGAGGATTTGGAGAACACTCTTAACCATTACTTTGCTAACCTCTTGCAAGAACCGGATAGAGATAGGGAGGAAGCTCAAAGAAAGGTTCTCAAACACATCCCCAAATTAATCACGGAAGACCACAACAAAGTGCTTGGCAAAGCCATCGAGATCTCAGAAGTCAAAATGGTGGTGACCCAAATGGCTAAAGATAAAGCGTTGGGACCCGATGGCTTCACTTATAATTTTTTCCATGCAGGTTGGGAATGGCTGAAAGAAGAAATTGTAGCCCTGGTGGAGGACTCTCGGATATCGGGGAATATCCTCAAAGCTCTCAACTCAACTTTTCTGGCCGTCATCCCAAAAGAAAGTGGCACAGAAGACCCTGGTAAACTCAAACCGGTCGTTCTTTGTAATGTCATCTACAAAATTATCTCGAAGGTAATAGCTAACTGGTTGAAGCCACTCCTCCCTCTTATTATCTCCCCAGAGCAAATTGGCTTTGTGGAAGGAAGACAAATCTTGGATGGCATCATCTTAGTCCACGAAACCATCCACTCTCTCAAAGCAACCAAGTCTCCAGGTATGCTTCTTAAACTTGATCTTTCAAAAGCCTATGATAAATTAAATTGGCATTTTTTGGAGGGCATTTTAAAAGCGTTTGGCTTTGCGGATGAATGGACTAACTGGATCATGAATCTGGTTTCCTCTGCTTTCTTCTCCATTTTGGTTAATGGTTCTCCCTCGTGCCCTTTCAATGCTTCTAGAGGAATAAGACAGGGGGATCCTCTATCCCCGTTCCTCTTCATTTTAGTGGCTAAAGGACTTGGAAGACTGATCAAGAGTAGGCAAGTAGAGAATAAAATCCGCGGCTTGTCCTTAACGGAAGGAATGGACCCACAAACCCATCAACAGTTTGTGGATGACAATATGCTGATGGGCCCATCCTTGGTACATGAATCCAGGGGAATCAAAGATTGCTTGAATACATTCCTTGAAGCCAGTGGCCTTGAAATCAACAAGGAGAAATCTCAGACCTACTTTTTCAACACTCCCAGAATCACTAAGCGAAACATCCTTAGAATTCTGGAATTTCAGGAAGGAATCCTCCCTTCTAAGTATCTAAGTGCCCTGAAGGTAGAATCTACTATCAGTCAGGTATCCTGGAAAGAGTTGCTGGATAAGATCAACAAAATGCTCAGCCTCTGGACCTACAGAACCCTTAATTTTCCAAGTAGACTTATCCTGGTGAAATCGGTCCTACAGGCGATGCCAATGTATCTCTTTTCAGTGTTGGCAGCCCCAAAAGCCATCATAAAACAAATCAAAAATCTATAGAGACAATTCCTATGGGGGGCACTAAAGATATAAGAAAATGGCCATTGGTGGACTGGCAAACCATCTGCACCTCGAAGAGTTTAGGAGGCTTGGGTCTCAAAGATCCCTTGGATAATAATAAAATCATGAGTGCTAACTTCTGGTGGAGATGGGTGAACTACCATGAAGAACCGTGGGCCAAATTGTGGCATTTGAAATATGCACCCCAATGGCCATACCAAACCTTGGTCAGGTTTGGGGAAGATCCCCCCGGATCCAGCATCTGGAAAACAGCTCAGGCAAATCGGGGGTTGGTGCAAAAACACAGTTTCTGGGAAGTCAGGAACGGTCAAAATGCAAGATTCTCGAGCGAAGCTCTGAACCAGGAACCAACTATCTCATGTGGGGAAGACACACCCCTTTTACGCTCTTTCCTTCAAAACAATGCAATGGCTAATGTGGCAGAATTCTGGGATCATAATACCACTGATCAGAGGTTTAGAAGATGGAAGGACAAGAGATGGTGGCAAGACAAGGCACCAGGGGAAGACTTAGATAACTTCCTAGCATAACTCTCCAAGAAAATATTTCCCCTAAGTTCCGAACCAGATAAGCTAAGGTGGGGGTACTCTACCTCAGGAAATTACAATCCAAAAGAAGCCACAGGCTTGCTAACGGAAACCCTTAATGTAATCCCAAAAGCTAAGTGGAATAAAATATGGAAGGGCGAATGGTGGCCCAAAGTTTCTATCTTCTGCTGGTTGGTTATTAAACATCGCATCCTAACCTGGGACAACTTACAGGTCAGAGGTTTCATTGGGCCATCACGATGCTGCTTGTGCAAGGAGAAGGTAGAGACTATTAATCATTTACTAGACGAATGCATGGTGGCCACTACCTTATGGGAGAGGGGGGCGACCATCTTTAGAAGAGACCATAGACACAGGGGAAGAACAGACCTAACCATTGCAAAGTGGCCCACTAATAGCTTCTAAAACAAAATTGTGAATCATTTATGGGAACTTCTCCCTGGCTTCACAATTTGGGAAATATGGAAGACAAGAAACAAACAAATATTTGAGAACAAAGCTAGAAAACCTGAGGAGATGTGGGATTCCATTACAAGCCATATGAAAGAAACTATAACCTTGCAATCTTGGTCGCAGGAAGAATTCAGTGTGGAAAGTAATGAGCGGAGTATTTTGCAGGCTTTTGGGGTTGATGAATTGCCTCCAGACAATTCAATTGCTCGTCCGAGACTGATGCATGTCTCCAGCCCGCTGTTCTGGACCCCTCCTCCCTTTGGAACCTTCAAACTCAATTTTGATGGTGCTGCTAAAGGTAATCTAGGACCAGCTGGATATGGAGGCGTAATTCGGAATTCGAGGGGCTGCATCCTTAGCCTTTTCTGGGACTCCATAGGGACAAACACGAATAACATGGTCGAGCTAGAAGGGCTAATCAATGGCTTGATCTGGGCTAAGAAAACTGGTAAACTTCCACTGGTGGTGGAAGGGGACTCCCAAATCATTATCAACATGGCTGGCAAGCTCCAAGCAGGATCCCTCACGACCCAAGTTTCCAAAAATTGGAGATGGGAGAGCAGATTGTCAACCCTCCGGCAGATCCTAGCAGGAGAGGAAGCCCTTGTGTTAACTCACGTCAAGAGGGAAGGGAATAGGGTAGCAGACGCCATGGCTAATTCAGGTGTGGAGAGCGAATTTTCGTTTCATGCAGAGATTAAGGAGGACGAAGGTAAAACTCAGCAAGTCTAGAATGGGTGCTCCAAGGTGGCGGAGGAAGACATGAGGCAAAACAAATCACACCATGCGTGCGAAGGACAGATGGCGCAGATCTAGGGTGAGGTCCGGTGTTGGAGTGTCGTCATCTCAGCTGGGCCCACCACAGTTGGATCGACGATTGTGGCCGAAAATGGGAGCCATTGTCCGCCAGTTGGGGCTCGAGGAGGTTCGTCTCAGCATATGGCCTTTCTGCCCTAACACGCGGACTCTTTCCGTTTTTCAATGCTCAACATGCGGACGGTGTATGGTGCACGTGGTTCCAGCGCATGTTAACCTCCATAATGGATGGGATGATCGGCTTTTCTTTCACTGCAAGGGTTGCCATAAAGACGGACTCGTGGGAAGGAAAGAAGTTAGAGGAACGGGTACTGCTCTTGACAGGAAGCTTTACGGTCTGGAAGCTATGAAGGAGGACCGTATCCATTGGCATGCCGTAAATATTGAAGTTGTGAATCACTCGCAATGGATGAGAGCTCGTCCCGATCGTGGCAAGTTGCAGAGCATAATGACAGGTTCAGGGATAGTAAAGGCAGGTGATCACAGGGGCAGATCCTCGGCGAGGGAATTTCCTATTTATATCCACTCGTCGGAGGCTCTGTTCACATCCATTTATCTTCTCCCCCTCCTGTTTCTGTCTTCTGATCATTTGAAAGACTGCGCCATGCCTAGACTATGGAGGGTCAGATTCAGAGTGAGAGGCCACAATCGAGGGAGTAACCTCAGTGAGGCCTTTGCTGATGCTGAGGCATAGCTAACGCCCCAGGCGGCCACTCCTTTTAATTGGGGTGATCAATACTTGTCTGAAACTCCACCGACGGTTGATGCCTACATTGCTATCATGGAAATCAATCTCCTTAGGGAGTTCGAATTGATCATGGGATGTCCCCTGATTCCCAACCCGTTCTGGTCTGTGCGCATTTTGCTTGCCCGCGACATTCAAGCCAAAATTCAAATTGCACAAGGCATCCGTAAGGCTATGGAAACTATCCGCTGTGGACAGCAGGAAAGTGCGGTAGGTTTCCGACTGTTGGAACAAATCGCATAAAATATGTTGGCTAATCCTGAAGCTGTGCCCGAGAATCCAGGGATCACACTAGTTAACTCTCCAGCCACGCAGTCTCTCAGGGAGGAATTTCCAGGCAATATCCCCAGCAATACCGACCGTTAGCTGGTAATGCAGTCTGAAGGCAGTTGGTCTTCTTTGTGGCACACGGTGGGTTCCCATGCCTTTTGATTGGTCTCATTTTCTACATCTGTTAATGGCCTCTGTGCCGCTTTGCTTTCTTATGGGTCGGTGATAGGTATCGTTTATGTTAGGTAGGCCGTTTGTGGTCAGGCCGGGCTATGGAGTTTTTTTTTGTAACCAGTGTTTTGAGAACTAGGCATAGTCAAGCCTGCTTCTCCTTTTGTCTCTGTAAGCAGTTTCCGTCTTTTTGGGCTGAAGGTCATGTTTTTTCGACCAGAGGACCAGCCTCTCTTTGTAACATTTTTGTATCATAATAGAATCTCTTACTTACAAAAAAAAAAGAGGAAGGGATGTTTTTCTTTTTATGAAGTGGGGGGTAATATGGTGGTTTTTATGAAATGCAATATATATATATATGTGTGTGTGTGTGTGTGTGTGTGTAGGGGGGGGG